>JBBMJZ010407643.1:0-28818 GCA_037833815.1 Zingiber zerumbet
CACCGACAGACGGCATGTTGGCGGTATGGTTAGGCAGAGGATCGTACGGCGGAAGCTTCCACTTTCACGTCAGAGATATGTTCGGGTTGTTAAGGTATGATGTCAGGGGCACTTTCCTGACATGTCTTTTCAGGGAAGGCTTTGAGAAACGTACACGCATTGAGAAGCGTGCATGCGCGCTCTTGGGATCCTATATAAGGAGCTCTAAGCTTCATCGGGGGTAAGTAAGTTCTATTGTAGTTACTGTTACATTGCTTCTTTGCTCCGCTACTTCATTTCCTTGTTTCCACATCGTCGGTGATCTGACTTGAGCGTCGGAGAGTCAACGCCGGGGAACCCCTCCCTGACTCGACACTGACGTTTTGTGATTGTAGGTTCACCTTCCTCAGAGTCTACGCACAGTCAATAGGAGCGTCACGCCCCCCAACATTCATCGCCTCGACTAGTCATCATCGCTATATATCCAATACCATGACTAATCTAAAATTAGTTAGTGTTATTAAAAAATTATTCATTTCATTTTATAATATCCAGCAATGTAATTTTATTTATGAGTTAATTAAAACCTTATGCTTTTAATATATGCAAAATCATTTATATTTATATATACAAGTTTAAATTTACGTACTGGATGAAATAATTAATATCTATATTTTGGAAAATATTTGAAACAAGCAAAAAATATTTAACCTGACGTATCAGGCGACAGAGGAGCTCGACGACGCTGCTGAAGGGAAACATGCTGAGATGCTGAAGAAGAAGATGACGACGACGAAGGACGAGGGCAAACAGTGGAGTGTGTAGTACTGTTTTGGTGTTCTTTAATACTAGTGCTGCATTGCCCGAGCGTCGAACGCTTGGTACAGAAGTTTAAGAGCAAAGCAGAAACAGGGGAATGACAGGATTAGGAAAATGAAATAAAGAAAAATGGAAAGATAAAGATAAAGGGAAGAAATTAATGTATAACAAAATAAATTAGGAGAAGAATAAAGAGGACAAAGAGAAAAGAATTGAAGATGATTGAAAAGGAAAAGGTTTCGGTTGGAGTCCTTATTTTACTGATGCTTCATGCCACCTCTAACCTAACTTCTAATTTCACAAAGTATACGATTGAGATGCCACTGATCCGTTGGAAAACTTACACTTGTAAGATCAGTTGACTCAAGAGCTGACGATAAAATTTAATATAAATATTAACGTTGACTTAAAAAGTTGATGAGTTACAATTAATGAATGCTTATAGAAGAAGTGTTTATTATGTGGCAAAAGATTCGCTCGTTCCTAGCGTCCCTGTCAATCGGTCCTTAAACTAACACGAAGGAGGTAAATCACGGGTGACTACTAGCCATTAGTGCAAATGGCCAAGACATGGAGGAGGTCATGCTCGGTCACCTCGAGTTTCGCCCCCAAGACCTCATGTGATAATACCCTATGTTTTAACCATCGCACCGCCCTGAGGAGACTAGAAGAAGTGTTTATTAGTAGCAACGGATAGTGGTTATAAAAAATTATCCAAGTGTGTTAAGTACTGATTTTTATTTAAAAAAATTATGAATTGACAATTTAAAGAAGAATTTAAAATTGTAATAAGAGTAAAATTATTCATAGATCCCAACCAGTTGATTCCTAATTTGGCTTTATTTTTTTGTTATATCTGTTGGTGTAATCAACCTCCAGAGTTTCAATATTTGATAATATACCAAACGGGAAGAGAAGTTTAGTGAGAAGTGAGAAGTCTAGTTAAGTCAAGGTTGACCGTTATGACTAGTAAAGAGAAGTTTTGTTAGGTTAAAGATTCATTGGATGACTAGTAAAGATAAATCTAATCAGATTAATGGTTGACTGGATGACTAAAAAAAGCCCATGCAAGTAAAAGATAATTGAATTTTTGACAAGGAAAAATTTTAGCAGAAGATTATGCAAGGAAAAGTCTACTCAGGTTAAGATTTACCGGATAACTAGCAAGGGTGGAAAATCTACCAAATGATTGCAAGTCCAAGCAAGTCAAGGTGATAGGATGTCTAGCCAGGGTGAGTAGTACTCTACCAAGTTATTGCAAGTCTAGGCAGGTTAAGGTAACAAAATGTCTAGCCAAGTGAATATCTACCAAGTGATTAACAATTCCAAGTAAGTCAAAATGACCGGATATTTGGTGAAAAAAAAAATCCTAGGGGAGTGAACCCTAGATGGTGAAAGTCTTTGAGGAATAAACTAGACCTCCAGGATTATGCTAGGTTTCTTATTTGTATTTATATGTTTGTCTTGCAACCTAGAGATGGAAGCAAGATTGAGGAAGCAAACAGATAAAAATTAGATGTAGTGAAACCAAGCCCTAGTCTAGGCACTTGAACCTGATCTAGGGGAATGAAGATCTAAGTGTCTGGAAAGGTCCAAGTGCTCAAAAAGTTTCCAAACGCCCAAACGGTCCAGGCACATATACCAAGATATGAATAAGTTGGATAGAACTTTGTTTAGAATACACCACGTCAGCAATCCAAGAGCCCAAAAGGAATCTAATCCCAGAGATGGATAAACTCACTGTTGGGGTGCTCGAAAGACCTTCTAGGCACCCGAAAGTCTTTATACGCAACTATGAACAGAACTTCAAGAACAACACTTACAATGAATTCATCTACTACTATCCTACTTGCTGGGTGTTGAGCGGGCGGCAGCCTCTAATCGGTCGTTCCGACCCAAACTATAATCTGGTGGGATATTGAATCTAGAGAGAAATTGCAACTAATACTATGAACAAAACTTCAAGAACACTTACAATGAATTCATCTATTACTAGCCTACTTGCCGGGAGCATTCTTTGATCGGTCATTTCAATCTAAACTATAATCTAATGGAAACAATAAATTAAAAAAAATCATAACTAATAATTAATTATGATTGAATCATGATTTGATATGCTCTCATTAATTTTATAGGCACGTTAACTTTTACACAGAGAAATCTCGACTATCGACTTGCTGATTCTTATAAAGGAATTTGATAAATTTCTTAATTATCCTGTTTATATAATTGTTAGATCTATTATCATAATGTCACTCGGTGGGACTTTATATAATTGTTAGATATATTATTATAATGTCCACTCAGTAGGATAGCCTTGTCCTGTCGATCCGTAATCGGGTCAACGACTGCCCAATTAACCGTTAACTGCTTGTTCAATCGATTTTTTTTTAAAATTTATTTAATTGTTGTTTTTAATTTATTTATAGATGAATTTTTTAATAAATTAAAAAGAATTGTGTCGTGGGGAGAATCGAACCTCATCTTCTGAGTGAAAGAAATTCCTAACAAACTATACACCAACAAATTGATATTTAGGTGTATTAATTAATTATTTTATAACAAACTATATTATTTTTTACTATATAAAAAGAAAAATAAGAGAGTAAATAATTATTTGAGATTATTTTTTTTCTGAATGACTGACTACGATTTAATATCTATTATTCTTTAAATTCTCATTTCATTATTTCGACATCATCTCCATTAACAATAGAAAAAAATCTAGCTAATGATTCATTATTAATTAATAACGTCACTTCATAAGATAAAAGATTAAAAAAATAAAAGAACTATATAAATTTTGATTCTTCTATATATTAGAGGAATACGCAGACAACTTATTTTAAGTTTTTTTTATAAATTTAAATTTTTTTAAAAAATTAATATAATAATCTTAAACTGATAAATTATATATAAATCATGAATTGATGGTTACTAAACTAGGAACTATAATCGTTCTGAGGATTAGGATTAAAAGTTAACCCTAAGAACTGTTCATTCTGAATCATCAAGTCTAAAGTGGGATACCTCTTAATGTGCGAAAACTTAGTTCATTTTTTTTATCCTGACCTTTTATCTATTATAAACATTAATTAGACACCATGTTTAGTTATTATATTTTTGACGTACTTCAAAAGGCATGCCCAGTTAAGTTACTTCCGAAGGACAAAAAGGAAACCTAAAAACAATTAATTTGCAAGGACGTTTGCTCCCTTCTATAGAACAAAATGAATATATTTATCTTAAACGTCTTTTTTGCTGTCGGTCTCCAAGTTATATAAATTAGCTTATAATTAATCATCAAATAACTAGAAAATAAGAGGAAATTTTTTTCTCCAAGGATACGTGTCCACCGAAAAACTCTTTGAGAATATTTGTTCCCATACTTTGCGTAGATCGTGCAAAATTTGTACTTTTACATGCATGATGAATGAACTCCTTGGTCTTTAAAACAGTTGGGAATATAATAAAAAATTTATATTGGAAATATTAAAAAAATCATAGATTTATAAGATATAAGATTTTCATTGAAATGGGACCTTTTAGATAAAATTTAAAAATGAACTAATGAGCACTTAGGCTATAGTAGATAATATTATAGTATTATGAAAATATATGAATTTAATCAACAAAGGCCTACACTAACCATATCACAGAACTCATCCAATGAAGCAGCATTGAACTCCCTAAATCTCAGGATTCTCAAAATTCAAACATTTTTGGATCACTATGGCATTGTGTTTGACTCCTCCAATTATATTTAATTAGGTGCATTAAGAGGGATCATTTGATATCGGACAGTGTAGAAGAAATAGCAGTTAATTAATACAAGGCACTCTCAATATTCAGCATTCTAGAAAATCCACCCCGGAATTTAGAAAAATAACAAAAAGATAAATCTCCTAATAAATTTAAAAGTTCACAATATATTTTAATCTTAAAATAAATCTATCCGCCAACGATTCAAATGATGACCCCTGTAATTAAGGGGAGACTTGGAATAACTCTATGAATCAAACTTTTTAAAATAAGATTTATATTTCTAGGGTCTCGAGAATGAAAGATACTTTAATAATGAAATAAAACATGTAAAGACATTACACATTTATCGTTTGCAAGTAGCAAGAAAATCTTCAAGAAGATCAAAAACAGGTTATCTTTTCCAATTCCTGAGTATAGTATATTAATCTTTGAATTCTCGATTAGATTTTCAGCTTTTTCCGAGTGGGTTCATCCATCCCAAGTACCATGATAAATATTTCCGTAGCAGCATGTTTTTTCAGTCAAAATGGTCATAATGTCCTATACGAATATTATTTTTGAGTACCATTTTTTTTTAAACTAAACATTCGTAACAGATTAATCTTTGGAATTGTCATTAAAATATGAGATGTCTTCCACCCCTTTTAGTCTCTATTCTCACTTTCAGAAGATGAATCACAGATCCATTGAAAAAGAAAAATATTACATAGCTGAGAAACACAACAAGACAATGAAAAAAAGAGATCACACTCAATCACTGAAAGACACTACATGAACACTCAGCAAATTAAAGCCAATTCAACCAATGCAACAAGCTCCAATAACTACTGTAAATCAACTAATTAACAGACATGGCACGACGACGACATTTCTGATTGGCACAAACACACACAACGCCTATTGCTAGAGTTGTCCTCCAGTTGGCAATCCACAATTTTCTCCAAGTAGACGCCGATCGCATTGACATAAGACGCCGCCCTTCCGAAGAACCCCACGACTCTGTAACCGCACTCCAGTTGAGTAGCAGGGAAAACAGATCCCCCGCAGCCCTTTCCGAACGAATAGGAATTCTTGTTCGTCACGATTTCCAGTTTAGTTAAACTAATCGTGTCGTAAATCCCTCGAACTGAAACGATGTGTTCATTCTCACCGAGCTCAATCTGCAATGCATGAACATTGAAACATTAATTAGCGTCCTGTTTTTAATTAATTATAATCTGCTCGCGTTATACAGAACCTGATGAAGAGTGCCGCCTTCGCCTCCGATTCTTGGCGTCTTGTACTCTTTGCGGTTGAATTTGTATTCTATTCGAATGGAGTTGATGCGATCGTCTGCACTTACGTCGATGGTTTTAATGTCGTGAAAAGCTCCGATGTCCCACTGGAACCCTAAGCGAGGTCCCCATGGTCCTTCCACCCTTTCATTTCCCTGTCCGCCATGATCGTTGAGGGTTGCGGCGAGGGCTCTGCAGACGGCGGCTTCGATTTTCTCGAGCGATTTGAGCGTCGGAAAGCCCTGGCTGTCCTTGCCGGCGGCGGCGGCGAGCTCGTCGAAGCAGAGAGAGAGAGGGCGCAGCTGCTCCATGACGTTGTCTTCCGCGCAGAAGATCTCCTTGATGAGCTTGACCTGCAGGCGCTCCAGCTTGCACTTGATCTCCCTGAACCGGATGCTCAGCGTCAAGGAGGCCTCCGACTCCGCCGCCGCGACATGGCTTTTGGCGGCGACGACGTCCAGGCGCTTGGCCAGGCGGAAGAGCAGTTCCACGCTGCCGCTTCCACCGCAGGGAAACATGCCGACGACGATGAACGGTGAGCCAAGTGGTGATGAAGGACGCAGCGGACTGTGGACTTTAATATTGGTGCTTGCATGGCCCTGTTGAAGAGATGATCGTAATTAATTACTGGAAGGATTAAAGGAAAAGGGGAAAATTAAAGGAAAAGGGAAAGCAATTAGCACAAGATTATCGAGATTGATGAATTATTTGTGTTGCTGTAGTCTGTAGAATTAAAGGCAAAGCAA
Organism: Zingiber zerumbet; assembly: GCA_037833815.1. Lineage (NCBI taxonomy): Eukaryota > Viridiplantae > Streptophyta > Magnoliopsida > Zingiberales > Zingiberaceae > Zingiber > Zingiber zerumbet. The sequence goes on from JBBMJZ010407643.1 coordinate 6,584, forward strand.
ATGATCATAAGATTGAGATAGCTGGGCAACGTATCGACGTGAACAAAAGCTAAAGAAAAAGAACATTAAATTGTTAATTTAAAGGCAAAGTTTTCCCTTTTTGATAAAACAAATAAGATTTGATACCGTCAATCTCAAGTTAGAGATGCTATACGTGGAGTTGTGATGGATAATATAATTATGGTTGAATCATGGTTGTAATTTGATTTGGTCATAATTAATTATGATCTCTTTAACTATTCAAGTTAAAGTTTGGGTTGAAACAGAGACCGTCCGAAGGCCACTGCTATGGGAGTGGGCGGGCACCTAGTGTGTGTGGGGGGCCTCTGGCCATCTTTCTTAACCCAAATTAAATTACAATATAAATAGAAAGATGAACTTAGGAGATGACAACTAATTATAAAAATTTATCATTTCATAAATAAACATTTCTTTAAAATCTCCAATAAAGTTTTTAATTCCTAATTTTAAATTAACATAAAAAAATCATAATTTTCATTTAAAAAAAATGCATATATCATCATAATCCATAATCTAATTTTAAAATATTTTTATATCAACCCGCAAACCAATCCGAGCAAATCGCTTAGACCCACATAGGGATGACAATGGGTAGGATTTAGATAGGATTTCATATCCTCGGTATCCATCCCTATTTATTATATCTATACTCATACTCATCCTTATACCCATCGGATATTTAACTTTCATACTTATCCCCATACCCGTCGGATTTTCGAGTATTCATATCCTACCCATCATCCTATTACTCTCTATCATTCTCATTTTTTTTTAAAAAAAAAATATTTCAATGTACTTATCATCTCTTCCTCATCTTGTGCTCATCGGGTGAACATTTTCCGTGAAAAAGAAGATAAAATACATGTTGATGACCAGATAAAGAGACAAACTAAGTATATTTTTCTAAGACCGAAAGATGGCTAAATTTTTTTCTTTTTTAATAAAAAATAAGGCTATATATATATATATCGGGTATTAGGTAAGGTATGGGTAGGATTTTACCACATCCGCCTCCATACCCATACTCGAAATACCTATATCCGAATACCCATTTACTATAATCGGATATAAAAAATTCTTTCATTCCGGTCGGATGTCGGATTATCCATCGGGTTCAGATAAAATTGTCATTTCTAGACCCACAACTTGCGTAAGCTGATTCATAGTTTAGACTTAGTTTTAATTTTAACTAATTTATTTTAATTATTTGAAGAGGTAAATCAATCTGATAGACCCCGTATAAATTAACGTTCTAACTATAAAATAGTTAGTTTTATTCAGAAAATGTTCATTTTTCTTTTCACAATAGCCATCAACGTAGTTTTATTTATGAGCTAATTAATACCTTATGTTTTAAAATGCAAAATAATTAGTATATTATCTAAATATTAGGGTAAACATATAAAAATATATAAATAAAGTTTGTATGTATATCTATATTTTGTAAAATATTTTGAACGAACCAAAAATATTCACTAAAAAAGCTTTTTTTATCTGCGTATTGATTATTTATTTATTTATTTATCTATTTTTATTTATTTATTTATTTATTAGGACTTTTCTTTTCTTCTTGCGTTGCTCTTCCCTTGCTCTTCAGAGGAAGCAAAGGCTACAGCCCTAGCGAAGAGGAAAGAAGGGAGAGGGGGAGGAAGATGGATGTGGTGAAGGCCCAGCAGTTGTCCGGTAGGGCGGTGGAGAAGGTGATCGTCCATCCGCTGGTGCTTCTCAGCATCGTCGACAACTACAATCGCGTCGCCCGCGACACCCGCAAGCGCGTTGTCGGCGTCCTACTTGGATCTTCCGCCAAGGGCACGGTCGACGTCACCAACTCCTACGCAGGTCAGGCCTCTTCGCCTTGATCCCAGTCTCGCTGCTTCGGCCGCATCCTGTGATCTGAGTGATAATCTCTTGCTGTTAGGTTAGAGGATTGTCTAGATAGATCGTGACGGAGCGAGGCTAAGTTTGACAACGGGACTAGAGCCTAATTGTAAATCCAGGGTTTTTTCTTGATTCATTTAGTGGTTGATAATGTGTTCGTTGAACATTATAATTGCTTGGGGATGCAGATGGTGTCTTGGTGAACAAGTTAAGGCGTTATGTTCTGCTTAATTCCTGCTCATAGGCCATGGAGTCTTTAAGACTTTTCCTGAGACTAGAGTCATTTTTAAGACTTTGGTTTTTTACTTGTTGATAGAGTTTATAAGGTATTGAGAGATCATGCACGATTAATTTTTATTATATTTGGTGGTTTGAGGATGTGAGCATTTTCTTTCAATACATTGGGATTGGTTTCTCCGATGTAGTCTAGGTGAGTGGAACCGAGATTGGCATTGGCCAATCCTATTTATCCTGAGAGTTTGAAATTTGTGATGTTTACAACAAATAATCAAAGGCAGAGATAACTACCTCAAATCAAATAGTTGGTGAAGGAGTTAAATGAGATTTCATCAGATTATTTAATAGTTGAGGATCATATTTATTCCCCTTGTTTTTGTTCTATAGTTTAAAACTATAAGTCCAGATCCTACCTCTGATATGACCAAACAATCTAGATTCTGAACCTATGGGATAGGTGAACAATAAGGCATTTATGTTTTTCTTGATGTCTGATATGCAAACAAATGAGAATGCCAAGTGAAAGTTAGCTTAGTACAGCATCCCAGCAAGAGGATGTCTGAATTTTTTTTTGCATGTGTCCAGTTCTCACTATTAAGTAATAATCAAATGGATATGTGAAGCAGGAAGTTTTTACTTGTTTCATTAATAAAACACCAAACGTGATGTTAATCCTTATTCAGATGAATATTTTGGAATATAGATCTTTGCTTATTGATGAAGTAAATGAAATATAATTCAAAGACAGATTTTGGATAATGTTGGTGTTATGAGTTAATTGCTCAAGTGGTCGTTTTTTTTCCTTGAATTTTTCAAAGTGGGCTTGTTTATATTGTACTTGGAGCACATTGCTATTCTGTGAACAGATCCTTCTCAACCAATTTTGCTTTCCAACCCCCTTATGCTAGAATTATGCCATTTCGCTGGTTTATGTTCCTCACATCTTAACAATTGTTTCAGTGCCTTTTGAAGAGGATGAGAAAGACTCGAGCATTTGGTTTCTGGATCACAATTATCACGAGTCAATGTTTTCTATGTTCAAAAGAATAAATGGTGCTTACCTGTTCAAACTTTGATTTTTTTGTGAAAGAATACTAATCTTTCTTTTTGTGCCTAAGTCAATCTTCTTGTTTGTAGCAAAGGAGCACGTTGTGGGTTGGTATAGCACAGGGCCCAAGTTACGGGAAAATGATTTGGATATCCATGCTTTGTTTAATGAGTAAGATTATCGGTTCACTTAGTCGTTTAATTTAACATTTTTTTAAAACAAAAACTCTTCTTTCCTAAAGCCACTATCAGAGAGTTAACACTTACCTAGTTCCTTATTAAAGTATAATCACTGGTTCTCTGTCTACCCCGCTGAATAGATATCAAGTGGTCAGGATGACTTGCTCTTTCTTATAAATCGTAAACTGGTGCTTTGCAGCATTAATTTTGATGGAGTTAATTTTTCACTTAATTATCTTTGGGAAACAATAAATAAGTTTAGTTGGGTGTACTGAATTGAAATTTTTTGGGCCATTTTCCTTTTTTGATAAATAACATTTCGGATCTAGTTGGCTATATCATATTGATGTGTTGTGCTTGTCACTCCAGCTATGTTCCAAATCCTATATTGGTAATCATTGATGTCCAACCCAAAGAGCTTGGCATACCTACAAAAGCATACTATGCTGTGGAAGAGGTCAAAGAGGTGAGTGTGTATGGGTCTAATGAGTTTTATGTATTTGTTTATTTAATGAGTTTTATTAAATTTTTATATTTGCCTGTAGAATGCGACGCAGAAAAGTCAGAAAGTGTTTGTCCATGTGCCCTCAGAAATTGCAGCTCATGAAGTTGAGGAAATTGGTACTTAGTTGTTCAATTGAGACTCCCATGATTCTTTAAATATATAGCCATTTGTGTGGCTGAATATTATGTTTGTGAAAATAAACTAGCGAACTGTTTATGTGGACTAATTTCTCCTCTCTTTGCAGGAGTCGAACACTTATTGAGAGATGTCAAGGATACAACAATCAGCACCCTAGCGACTGAGGTTATTACTCCTAATTGAGCAGTGCAACATTAACACAACTTATGTGTGAATTTGTGATACATGATCTGAGATGATTATTAAAATGTGTGTTTTGTGCAGGTCACTGGCAAACTCGCAGCTCTGAAGGGGCTAGATGCAAGGTTACACGAGATACAAAGTTATCTAGAACTTGTCATTGATGGGAAACTGCCTCTGAATCATGAGATTTTGTACAACTTGCAGGTACAGTACACCTTATCTTCTTTTATCATCTTTATAACGAGCATTTCTTGTTAATTTTCCCTTAATTTTCTCTGCTTAAACATCAAAATTCTTAATATCTAATCAAATGTGTTCAGCAATTTTCTATTCATATATGCATATTTTCATTACAAACTTGCATTCACCAGTGTTTGAAATCTAGCATATCGAAGCATATATGTGATCATAATCTTTGTGCTGATCCAAATTGAAGTAAATTATCCCTTGCAGGACATTTTCAATCTACTTCCAAACCTCAATGTGAATGAATTAATCAAGGCGTTTGCAGGTAATTTTGTTACCTACAGAAAATCAAAAGCAAAGTCTGTGCAAATTCTTTCTTCTTTGTTTTTCCAGAGTTTTGACATTTTTTGTTGACATTATTTCCCTTCCATTTTTGCAGTGAAAACAAATGACATGATGCTAGTTATATACCTCTCTTCTCTCATCCGAAGCGTTATCGCCCTTCACAACCTGATTAACAATAAAGTGAGTCTAGTTTATTCTGCATTTTCTGACTTTGCTGCACGTCTGTTTCGTAACTTAGAGTCTTCCACATCACTGATATTTAACTATAGGTATCAGTTTCTATATTGAAAATGATGGCTGGAAAACAATTTTTTTACAATGATTCAATATACATCAGGAATCAGTATAATAACTCACAGGCAACTTGTAATTTCTAGACTATAATTGTGTGCTTGGTACATAAAAATAGTTATTGTGTAGTCTATATATCTCAAGGGAGTAAGTATTGTGCCAGATGGACGATCAAACTGGGAGGGCGAACAGTCTGGTCTATTAGTTATGCAGGGTAAATTTGTAGAATCAAATTGTACTCATCCTGCAGTTAAACTAGTTGGACAAAATATTTCATGATGGATTATATTTTTATAAATGTGAAAAATATTATTCAATGGCTATTCCATTGTATGAACCAAACAAGAAATACTTCATTTTATTTCTCATTTATGAATCAAACACATCATAATAGCCTCAAAACTCTCTCTTATATGAGCACAAGTTCCGTAGATTTTGCTACATGATCTGCTATCGGTATGTAATAAGCATCTGATGTTATTCATTTTGGTGATTGTAGATGTTAAACAAGGACCACGAGAAAGCTGAAGACTCCAAGCCTTCTGCAACTACTGCTACTGTAAACTAGGATCGCATAACCCTATACCTTCTGCTACAAGTATTTTTATGCACTGAAACAGGATCACTTAGCTTATGGATTTCACTAGTTGGTTAGTTTATCTAGAGGTCGATTTTGCACCTAACGTCGTCTGGATTCTTGCTTGGCCGCCAAGTTTGCTCCAATGTGTTATCACATAGCAAAATCATTTAATTCATTCGAAGGTGATACTTTAATTATGATTATCAATTTGTTAGTTGGATCATCTATTCAAGTATTTTGGGCTCAAATCAAATAAATAGCTTATGGTGTAAATTTTATTTTATGTTATTTTTGTGGTAATGACAAATACAACACGGAGCAACTGCTCTCGAGCAGTGTTTTCAATTGAATCGGAGGCGAATTTTTTTTTTCATTATATAAAAATAAATCTTGATGAGCAAAATTCATTCAGTATTATCATATTTCACCAAATAAACAAAAAGGCAAGCAGATGAGATAGTCATGATGATTTCTCTACAATTTCAGATTACCTAGAAGTAGCTAATTAATTAATACATTCTCCATCAAAATAATATTTCGTTATTATTCCTGCCCTTTCACAGCATGGCGATAGAATTCTTTACCAGAATTCAAATTGCCTTTGCAGCATTGTCTTGTACAAACGATCTTTAGCTCTTCACTCTACTTGTCACCCTTTCCAAACATTCCGCCCAAACCACCCATGTCTTTGGAACCCATCTGCTTCATCAGGCTCTGGAGGCCACCCATGCCGCCGATCTGCTTCAACATTTGCGGGGGCAAGACCTTGCTCATGTGTTGTGCGTTCATATTTCGTGACAAAGCACTCATTTCACCTTTCTTTGGGATCTTAAGCCCCTTCATCTTACCCCAGATTTTGGCAAGGCGCTTGTATTCCTCCAACATCTCCATGACATCTCTGACAGACCGGCCCGAGCCCCTTGCAACCCGCATTATGCGGGAATCATTGAAAAGTTTCGGATTTGTGCTATCCAACTCTGAGTTGCACAGGAAAGGAAATGAGAATAATGTTTACTCAGCATTCTAGAATTAGTGATCAAATTTACCTGCATTTGTCATGGAATCCATCATTGTCATGTAACGCTTGATTTTTGCTTGACTTTCTTTCTCATGCCCTTTCGGCATCAACTCTGAGCTAAACCCAGGTAACATAGAAAAGACCTAAATGCAACATAGTGCTAGTCAAATGGTTGAAAAAAACGAAGCCATATCGTACTGGAAGAAAAACTAGGAAGAAGCATAGCAGCCATAAAACAAATCGATATAAATTTCATGATATTGCAGAAACTGGACTAATACAATGTGATATTGAAATGAATGGTTATTTGCTCAAGAAATAACTATTTTGCTAATAATACCCATGATACAGAAAAATTTTCTACCTGTCCAATAGGACCCATTTTGAGAATATTCTGAAACTGCTCGTACATAAGACGGAGAGTAAAGTTTCCTTCAGAAAGCTTCTGCAAAAGCTCAGGTTGTTGATCTGTAGGCACGACTTCATGAATTTTGTCCATGAACCCAGACCAATCACCCATACCTACAGTTGGTGAAGAGTTAAAATTATCAGTTACCGAGTAAGCAAGTATTGTGGCAAATATCAGTGACGTAAATATTACTATACCTAAAAGACGACTAACAAATGGCTTGACGTCAAATATTTCAAACTCCTCCATGTGCTCTCCAGTTCCAATAAAGATGACAGGGCTTTTTGTGGCTGCAACTCTGCAAGGGGAGAAAAAAATATCCATTAAAGAAAGGTACCAAAGCGTTTAGGATTGCCGGCGAGAGGGTGTAATAATACTATACGTAGATAAATGCAAGCATATAACACATTGTTCTGTACAAACATATAAAAAACAAAGTTCAGGGAGAAAACAATATAAGGCCCAAAGTTTGTGAATTATAATACTTGAGTCAGATGAGTGTAATAAAGAGCTCTTACGCACTAAGTGCACCACCACCTTTTGCGTGGCCATCCATTTTAGTGATGATCACAGCTCCAACTGCTACACTCTGTTTGAAGGCTTGTGCTTGATCAAATGCTGCTTGACCAATACTACTGTCCATGACAAATATGATGAGATCGGGTTTCTGAGATATAAGAACAAGAGATTAGCATTTTTTTTTTGTATGCAACAACACTCAGATGTATATATGAAATGGATAGAACAATATATATATGTACCGTTGCTTCTGACACTTGACGCATTTCTTCAAACAAAGCAGCCTCCTGTTTGTGTCGTCCGCTTGTGTCCACAATAATCAAATCTCGATTTTCTTTCTTAAATGTTTCAACTCCTTCAACAGCAATTTTTACAGGATCTGATTCCATGTAGCTGTATCAAGTGATCAACGAAATCTGTAAATATGCTATGCAAAGACTTCAAGTGCACAGACAAGAGCAGCATGATACTCCATTCAGTTATAAAGCAAAATAGGCAGAAAAAGAATATACATTAACTCACTGGACAGGCTGAATCACTATATCTGCTGTGTCACTATATTTAACTATCTCATGTTTCTAAGCTTCTAAAAGATTAGTAATACTAACAGATTCTTCAATAATTAGGTCACCCATCAGCACCATTGTGCTAATGGGAATGCAATAGTTGCAATGCTTAACAAAAACTCTAGTTGTTCCTAACAAATACTGTTAACAATAAAATAACCAGGAGCGGCTAAGAGGAGAATAAGAAAATAAAAAGAAAAAAAAAATAAACAACAACCTTCTGGAAACAATACCTTCCATAATAAGGGATTTTGGTTTTGGTTGCGTTTTGCTTTAACTGATCAAAAGCACCAGCTCTAAATGTATCAGCACAAACTAATGCAGGTTTCCATCCTTTCTTTTGATAAGAATATGCATATTTAGTACAAGTTGTTGTCTTTCCAGAACCTGATACAAACAACAATCTGTAAGTGACACAATAAATTGTTTGAACATAGAACCAACTATAAGGGCAACGTTTCGTAAGCAAAACAAGCTGACTGATGTAAGGCAAACATAGTACAAGTTAAATTATGTAGTTATGAGTATAGGTGTGTACTCCCATACATAGTTGTGAAAAGCACGCACCTAGGCGCTAAGTTAAATTATGTTGTTACGAGTATCGGCGTGTACTCCCACACAGTTGTGAAAAGCACACGCCTAGCGCACAGTACTTGAATGAATCGAGCTTAAGTGTGCACCTTTTGAGAGGTTAAGGTGCACTAAAGGCACGATTTCCTCGCTTTATTGAATTTTTTTTTAAAGTTCAACCCATACCTTTAAATACCCTTCAAATTAATTAGGTTGCATTAACTTGCATGCATGAAACACATTTTTCTTACTTGACTCTTCCTCTCCCCTAGAAAATGAACATCAACCTCCCTTAGTCCCTTGCAAACTTATTTCACAGATTTTTTTACTATTCCTCTTCGCTAAAAAATCAGCATCAACCTCTCCTTTCCTCCACTCCCTTCTCAAACGTGAACTCTTCTCTCGCCTGCAACATCAACATCGGTCTTCTAGATTTGGCTACACTTTCTTGCTTTTCTATTTTTGTTTCGTGTATGTTTTTTTTCCTCAAATTTAAGTTCAAAGTTTTTTTATCAGATTTTTTTCCTCACATAATCAAATTGTAAATAAGTTTAGAATTTACATTCTAATGATTTTGTTTTTTCGTTCCTCGCAAATTCAATGTAAATTAGTTTAGAATTTTCATTCCACTGATTTTAATTTTCCTTTAATTTGAAGTTTTATTTTAATTATGAATATGAACTATTTCAATATTTGAATGTTAGTGAATTTTATATTTACATTATTGTTTAATAGTTTGTGAAATATTTTAATTTTGTTAGTGAAATATTTTAACAGAAATTCCCTATATATATTTGAATTGCGAATATTTATACTCAAAGTGTCTTACTTCAATAAGGTGTGTGCCTAGCGCCTCAAGCCCCCAGCACCTACGCTTTTGGGTGGCTCACGCCTCAAATAACTATGCTCCCATATAGAGTGTTTAGTCAAAAATACAACTGCAATAGTTCTCTTTTGATAATTACAATGTAATGCTATCCTTCAAAATTTGGTATCACAGTCAGCTCTCTCTCCTAAGGTTAGATTTTTTTTTCAATTCCCTTAGGGGTTACGGGTTAATGTGACAGTATGGCCTCCCTCCCCGACCATCTCACCATAGAAGCAGAATATCTTTCAATACCTTTCCAATGACCTTCCTCCTGATTCTGTCAACAGAGTATTATTAGGCTTTATCGAGTTATTCATCCCGGTATCTTTTTTTCCATACAATCCTTTAGATTTTCTACTTCATCTTTGAAATTCAGTTTGAGGAGAATTTATTGCACAAATTGTATTGAAGATTAGATCAATTCGGTCAAATTCTCTTCTGAAGATGATTACCAACTTCGGTTTAGAGAGATACATATCAAAGCTTCACAATCACAGCATTAATATTAAAACTATGTTTCTGTAGGGATAATGATGCATAACTAAGATCGCACATAACAGTGATGTGAGCCATACACCAATTTGCATACATTATTTAGTAACCATGGTGAATGATTGCCATGGTGAAAGTACTAAATGATAAAGCCACTTGAAGTCCAATGCATATGCATATTATCCAAACTGTTGTTTATTGCATGTATTCTTGTCAATATATCAAATATTTTGTAATTGTGATGAATCTGTCTTTTGTGTTTTTGTAGGTCCAAGTCATTGCAACAGCAAAAACCTCATTAGTTTATGAAAAACACTCCACGTATAATACATTTCTAGCATAACTCTGATCATTATGATGATGCAAGTGTCAATTGAAATGTCAATTATTGCTATACCTTGGAGGCCAACGAACATTACCACACTAGTCTTTCCCTTCTTGGGAGTGAAAGAAGGTTTGCCAGGATCCAACATCTTGCATAGCTCATTGAAAACAGCCTAACAAAATAACAAAAACCAACCACACAATTAGAACTGGTACAATCATTAAAAATGAACTCAACTACCAACTTATAGCTACAGACCTACATGTGGCACAATGCAGAAAAGTAACAAGTCAAAATGGAAAATCATTTGTTTAGATTGACTGCAGAGTTAAGAGCAATTTTCAGGCAGTGTACACGAAAATAAATTTGAAAAGAAAAATAAGAGGAAATATAGAGCATTTTAATGTGCATTTGAAATCCATCCCATTTTCCATGCAAAGCCATGCTTTAACATGGCCAGTCATGGAAAACACTGGGTAATTATTGTAAGGCAAATCTATGATAATTCACATAAATGTGTAACAGAAACCAACTTCATACCCACCAAATTACAGGGAATTCACAATATAGAGACAAAATACAATTATTTTATGTATTTTTATATCAATTTTGGTCTGCAAAACTAGCATTATAGCTAGATTTTTAAACAAGCATGTTTTTCAGCCACACTATACAACAAAAACAACAACAACCACGCCTTTATCCCACTGAGTGAAACAAAAATTAGAAATTGAACCCCGCGTGAATCAAACACACAACCTTCTGATATCGAGTCAGAAATGGTCTATAATCACAGACAAAAGCAACAGAAACTTACAAGCCCTGCCGCATCAGTTGTCTTGGATCCACTATATGAATATTACATCTTTATTGAGCGTTATACGTTGCCACTGAACCAAGATAATTTCAATCTCTTAGTTAGTTTTTGGAGCTTTCCCTCTATCCCTTGCACCTTCCAAATCTGATTGATCAACTTATCTAAAGAATTTACAAAGATGGGCATATTCTTAACCAATTTATCTCATCTCATTTTTACTGTAATATCTACATGGATGTGCTCAGGAATACTAACACTTCTATTCACATCACTTTGTGACTGACCCTAAAAATTCATCTGAATATTTTTACTTCTGCAGAACTATTTAATCGCAGAGGTTCACATAAACGTCACGGAATGGTTTCAAATCCAGGAAACAAAGGACGCTCACACTGCAACAATTCAAACACATAATTCAGTCGTGATATGATCCCATAAATCATAATTCTAACTTTGTTGTTAAGTATGCGTTATTTTCCCCCTGGGAACTTTTAACCGTCAGATCTTGCAATAGGGGAAAAAAAAGATATCAAAATGGTATATTTATGTTAATCCTAGATCGGAAAATTCTAAATGAATTAGAGCGACAGATAGGCACCGACCTGTTGAATAATTCGACGCTTGTTGTGACCCGCGGCGAGCTCGTCGAGGTTGACGATCCGCTTGATGTTCGACTGCATATCTCGGACCAGCTTGAACTGCACGTCGGACTGCAGCAGGGCGCGGGAGATCTCATTGAGGCACTCGCTGAGCACCTTCTCGTCGATGATGGTCGCGTTGCTCATCTGCTGCAACGCCCGGGCGATGCTCCCTCCGAGCTGTGCGAGCACCATCTTTGCGCCAAGATTCGCCGGCCGATTCCGATTCTTGGAATTAGGGTTACGTTTCCAGAACAAGAATGAACAGAGGAGACGACGATTGCAAATGGGGAAGAAGGAAGAGGCGGATCGGAAAGGTAACAAAAAAACAAGAAGGAGAATTTTGCATAATACCCCTCGATAAATACCATTTCTAACGTCAGCCATACTAGGCCGTCGTGCCTCACGGCCCAAATTACTCCATATGGATCTGACACTGCTCAGAAACAATTTTCTTATGATTTGGACCAATTTTCTTGAGATGAAATCCTGTGTCCTGAAAATAGTGTATTTTGTATCTTTTCATCGATTGGACGGATTAAATTATATTTCAAGAATATAGTGTATATCACGAGGATATTTAGTCCGTCCAATCGGTAAAAGGACATGCGGACATAATATTTTTGGGACAGAGGATTTCATCTCAATTTTCTTATGGTACTATGAAAGGAAACTTCAAACTTGCATTCGTGTAACAAACTCTCGAGATTATTATGACCGTTCGATCGGAGAGGGGACATGGGGACATCCTATTTTAGGGACAGAGGATCTCAACTCCCTTTGTCCTCGAAAAAATTTTCTAACCTCGAGCAATGGTACAGTAGCAGACGTCTTAAATTTTGTAGACATCTAACCCATCCAAGAATTGAGTCTAGTCCCAATGAATTAATAAATAAATTTTTAATGAACGAACTAAGCTAAAAACGTTAGATTGATGAGTCATTCATTATTATAAGTATTTTTTAATTTATCCTAGTAATTTTGACCAATACAAATCTTTCATAAGGTTAAATGATCATCTCCAAAATTAATCGACCAAAGTTGAATACCTGATGTTAAAAAAAAAAAAAAAACTTTTTTTAAAATTTTTTTCCATCCATTCAAAAATTACATTGATTTTAATTTAAAATAATTTAAAATTATCTAAATCTATCCATCAGTTTTACTTTTCTTAAGATATCTATATTCTCAAATCTAAATTTGACAATATAAATAGAACCGTGATTTCTACGTTTATATAATTTAGCACAAACTCATTGATAGTCTCTCAACACCCTGGATTTATATTTAAGATCATTCAATACCATGAATAGATATTTAAGATCATACTTAAAAAATATCAAACTTTTGTCATATCTAAATTTGACCGCGCTAATTTGAGTTGAATTCGTCGGATTGACTCGTCTTATCAAATAATTTAAATAAATTAGGTTTAAATTTTAACAACTTATTTAAAGGCGGATTCAAACTGGTTGACGTGCCTGAGCCGACGACCCACACAGGTCTACTCGCGGTAGGCTTGTATTGCCCCCGCAAAGGAAATGTTGAAACAGTAGATCTTGTACCTTCAACTATCGTTGAAGTCCCTTGACACTTTTCTCGTGTTCATCAAAGAGCACATTTGCTCTTTTGCATTGTATTGATGCAATTGGAGTCACTAGATTACTTTATAACCATCTTCATGATAAGTTTTCTTAGCGACAAGTTTTCCTAAATATACTTACGTGTTAAATTTGGGTCAATCCCGTGGACTTTTTTAAATTTATTTTATTTTTTTATTGGACCCATGGATTGTCCCAACTAATTCGTAAATCAAAGTCAGTTAAATTAAGAATTTCTCAACCCATGAAAATAAAGGGTCGGCCTGTCCTATCTCACCAAATGGTCTTTCCACCCTAGGCTGATCTCTCATCGAGCCCGTCTAACGGCTCTAGTGGAAATATACTGTATCATTATTATTTTTTTTAATTGACACGACTTACACCGACTATTTTCAGTTCGGATCCTCTGTCCTCATTTCTCTCTGTCCCCGTGTCTCATTACCGATCGGATTGATCAAATTACATCTCAAGGATACTTTGTAAATCACGATGATACTGCACACATCTTAAAGATGTCATGATACTTTGAGATTTAATCTGATCCGTTCAATCGGCAATGAGACATGGGGATAAATTAAAATGGGGACAGAGGATCCAAATTAGACTATTTCTGAATAATCGGTTTGCTTGGAAATGTTTTATCTTTATCGGCCGTTAAAGTAAATAAAAAAATGTTCCCAGTCCACCTGAAATTAAATTATTAGATACGCCAATAGAAATTCCAAAAATACCGAAATGAAAGTTAAACACGTGTCCAGTTTTAGTAAAATGCCGATTTGCTTTCCATATTTGATCAGATTGACGAGGCACTTTAGAATGCCATTCAACCTTCGTTCGTTCACCTACCAAGAATTTTTGCCTTCCATTCCATTGCCAAATCGAAGTAGGAAGAACTGGCCATCCGCCATTAACAAACTCAATGCTGCTCCTTATAAATAAACCTTTTAATGTTCCCTGCTGCCAATCCAGTTGAATGCACCGCCACCAGTTCGATCTCCCTATCCAATCGACCTCTCTTCGATGGCACGGACCGATTCACTTGTTCTTCCGATGAGCGTCGTCGCGTTGGCGCTCGTCGTCGGCGTGCTCCAGTTGGCTGCGCCGCCTCCGTCGGCCAGCGCCCAAACGCTCGGATGCTCGCTGGCGCTGTCCGGCCTCTCGCCCTGCGTCGGCTACCTCGTCGGCAACTCCTCGTCCCCGACGTCGGCGTGCTGCTCGCAGCTGGCGGGGCTGATGCAGACGCAGGCGCAGTGCCTCTGCCTCATCCTCGGCGGCGGCATCTCCCAGCTCGGCTTCATCCTCAACCAGACGCAGGCCTACACTCTCCCCGGCGCCTGCCGGATCAGCTTCTCCGCCGGCCGCCCCTGCCTCGGTCCGCACCGATATATCGCAACCTCTCCTAAGTTTTGCTCAGTTGCTAACTGCGTAGTTCTGGTGGTGCAGGATTCAATACGCCTGCTCCGGTAGGGGCACCGGCAGGAGCTCCGGCGGAGGGGCCTGCCCTCCCACCTGCTGCTCCTGCCGCCACGACGCCAGCTCCGACGGTGGATTCGACTCCGACGTCGATACCAAATGCCGGAGAGCCGTCTCAAGGTAAGCGATCGGATAAATTAGCAGATCAAATTGTGATGGAAAGTAAGTGTTCGCCGTTTTGCTGCAGGGAATGGTTCGAAGACGACGGGACAGGCATCGGCGGCGAGGAGATCCTTCGGATTCACGCCTGCTCTGTTCTTCTCCATTGTCGCCGTGGCTTCGTATGCTTGGATTTGAATTCGATTCAGATTATTAATTGGCGTTGCTTGTGTTTCTTGTATTGGATTGTTTGTGATTGATTGCTAGAGATTGAATAATATTACTTTTCAGATTGCAGAAATGGAATTTATTTACATTATTTGAAATTAATATATATAGTTAAAAAAGTCAACGGTCCGAACGAAGTTAAAACGGCCGAATCTCAATCGACCGCCGCCACAGCACCGCGACAAAATCTTGCACCGTCATTTTGCCTCGGCTCGGGTACGCGGTGCGAGCAACAACTGGAGCCAGAGCCCGGAGGGCGGAGGCGAATGGGGAATATTTTATCCTTATCGATACGGATCCAATACAAATATAGCTTTCGTTAGGATCTACACTTCCACGCCGGGCGCACCACCCTGGCTTGGGCAATGAGTGAAGCATTACGGTTACCGTCCAAATGGACGCAAGGTGACGCGTCGATTGCAGAGGATCCCAACCTGTCCATTCTTTGCCCATCACAAACTGCCCCTTTTCCTTCGCTTCATAATTAGGTTTTTCCTCTTCTTCCCCAAATCGAGTGTGATTTCCTTCGCTAGCCTCCTCCGCGTCGATCAAAAAGCAATTTTTCTGAAGGAATTTGCGTTGTGTTTCGTATTCGAGCTAAATTCTCTTTGTTATCGATCGGGAGGCAAATTTTTTCTGAAGGAATTCGTCATTTTGATTCGGATCGAAGCTTCCCCTGTTCACTCGCGGTAAATCTGAGTTTTCCAGGGTGGATTAGGGTTCCGCAGGAGGTATGAGGGTGCATCCGTCTCCTTGCAATATCACCTCCGCCGCCGCCGTGCTCGGCCGGCAGAAGAAGCTCTGCCGCCTGCCGCACGTCTTCAGCAAGGTCCTGGAGCTGCCCTTTTCCGCGGAGGCGGACGTGGCGGTGGAGGAGGACGCGGAGGGTTTCCGGTTCGCCGCGGCCACCGACGAGTTCTGGGGCGCGGTCCGAGCCCACGCCATCGAGATACACCCCGGGGTGATGAAGGTGGTCGTGCGGGATGGAGGAGGAGGAGGAGGAGGCGGCGGCGGCGGTGGGTACGAACTCGGCGAGGGGATCGACCTGAACCGGTGGAGATTCCGCCTGCCTCCATGCACCCGGCCGGCGCTGGCCACCGCTGCCTACGCCGACGGGGAGCTTGTGGTGATCGTGCCAAAGAGGGCCGAGTTCGAGTGAGACGATGGAGAAATAAAGTGATTTCATTCGTCTCGTAATTGTAGAGTTTCCAGTTTATCGACCCTGTAAAAGATTAATTGATAATTAGAGTAATTCGATAATAACATTATTAATATTATTATATATTTTTTTAATTAATATATTATATAATCAAATTGGGCCGGGCCAATTAATAATTAATCTCTGGACATCTGATCCCCATCTAGGGTTTCGGTTTGCGCTCTGTTTAATTTAATGAACCGATTCCTTCCTTCCTTCCCTGCCATTTCCTTCGGCCTCGCTTCTTCCTCCCGGCGCGCGCGTACGAGGGCTGAAGTAGGGCGAGGAGGGAAACCCTAGTCGCCGACGTCGCCGTGGTTGGTAATTATGTTAGTTTTGCTCTTCTTATTTCGAGAGCGCGTTTTCGTTGATGTCTTCTTCAAGGACGTCTGGCGCATTCTCCGTGTGCTCAACACCAACGTCGACGGGAAGCGGACGATCGTGTTCGCGCTCACCTCCATCAAGAGTATCATCGGCCGCCGCTTCGCCGACATTGAATAAAGAGGTTCTCCTTTGGCGTTTTTTGTGCGATTTCCTTCTGATGCGATAGTCGGCGCTGGATTCTGATTGCAGCCGTGAATTGCTGCGTTTTGTTGATTGTTCTTCGACACGTCTGGTATTGTTGTTCGCTTATCAATAAGGGCTGGCGCATAATGACGGGCTCCCGGAGCTATATGGTGCAGTGCAAGGCATGCCAAGAAGCGAATATGTTGGGTCATCATGCGTGCAGGGCATGCCAAGCAGCAACAAAGGTGTGCAGCGTGTAGGACGGTCTAACCACAAGACTTAGATTGTAGCGAGCAAGTGCGAGAATTCGATGTGTTGGATCCAAGCAGTTAGCCAAGCAAGGCTTCCATGAAAAGAGAGCCATGGCATGTAAGAGCATCTTCAATGCAAGGTTTGTTAAAGGTTTGTAAAATTAAAAAATCTCACTAAAAAAACTTTAATGATTGTGTAGATGAACTTTGAGATTTTTAATTAAAGAGTAGGTTTGAGTTTTTAAACTGTTTTTTTCTCTTGAAAGTGGAGCTTGTAACTAATGTGCATGATTGATTATTTTTAAATAATTAAAAAAATAAATTATTTGATGAAATGGTTAATTATAATATTTCATTTTATAAATAATTAGTAATAATTTAAATGATATTTTTCTTTTAAAAATAAATATATTCGAAATAAGTTAAAAAATACAAATGATTATAATTAAATTAAATTTATAAGTTAATTAAATATTAAATAGAAATGATGAATTATATTAAATTAAAAATTATTAATTAATTAATTAATTAATTATAAATTAAATTAAATTAAATTAAATATCATAATTAATTAAAATATCAAATAAAAATTATATAGAGATATTAAATGAAAAAATTGTATGAAGGTTTTTTTTATTATGGATAGAATAGAAAATTTATATTAAAATTGATGTAATATATATATGCATGGAGCAATTGGATGTGGAAAGAATTATAAAAAAGTTCACTTAGAGTTTTAACCATTGAACCTGTTTCAATGAATTTTTATAATGTCGATGTGACATATTGAAATTCTAAAAAAAAATTATTTATAACTTTAATGGTTGAAGATGCCCTAACAGTCCAGCCTTTTATAAATTAGGAGTAGTGTGTAGGCAAAGGGATCGACAAGGGCAAAGAACTGAGTCAAGAGGGCTCTGGAAGTAGGTTTGCTGGTCGTGGATGCCTTGGAATAAGTAATACTCCTCCTCCCTAGGCTCGTCACCCCAGAAGTACTTGGTCAGTGAAGGAGCTACCGATGGTGGAGTAGGGGAGCCCATTAACGTTGTAGGCATGACGACAGAGTGATGAACTCAATGAGCTGCGTTGTATTGCTAGCCATCTCTTGCCTTTTATTGGAACCGATCAACTACTATGAGAGTTTCTCTTAATTACCGTTGGATCAAATTGAAATTAATATCGACCATCGAATGGGGAATCATGAGCGTGACCAACCACTTCTCTAAGGGAGTGATTGGTTGGAGGGAATAAAAGTGAGGAATAGGAATGAGATTGAAAGTTAGTGTTTGAAATGTTAATGCTTGGAATGGGAATGGTGGGGTCTATAGATTCAAACCCCCAAATATAGGGTTTGGCCATTACCAAATAAAATTGGGGGAATGGAAATGGTGAGACCCACGGATTCAAAACTCCCAATTCCCATTCTTAGTTCAATAAATCTTATTCCTAATCTCATTCCTAATCTTACTCCTTTCTGTAAAACCAGCGCCCCCTAAGTGAGATGACCAAAGTAGCATTCAATAGTTATTAGAGTCCTGTTTTTTCCTTATCAGTTCTACATAGACACAGAGCTACGTTAGGTCCATCTCGGGCTATAGCCCATCCTAATTTTTTAAATTATTATTATCTATATAAATTTTATTAATTATTAACAGAAATGGAGCCACATTAGGCCCGTCCTGGGCTATTGCCCACCTCAATTTTTTTAATTATTATTATCTATATAAATTTATTAAGTATTAGATTTTTTTTAACAAAATAAATTAATAAACAAATTGAATTATCAAACCTGGAGTGACGGGGCTGATTTAAAATTGAATTTGGGGAAAACAAAATCTATCGGATAGACTTGAAAATAAAAATTATGTTAGTTAAACTAAGTTTAATTGGATTAAACTGGTTCAATATATTTAAAATAAATTAAGAAAATTTTGAGAAAATCTAATCTCTCCTTGTTTTTTATGTTCTTTTCCACATACCCCAGCCTCGCCAAGTTTCCACTTGTCAATTTTTTCTTCTTCCTATGTTTTTTCTTCCCAATCGTAGCTGAATTATTTTTCTATTCTCCTTCTCCAACAACAATTCTCTTTTATTCTTCCTCTTCTCAAGAGCAGCAACCCTCCTTTTCTTTCTTTTATTGTTTTCCAACTGACTAATAGCAACCCTAGTCCTTCCTCTCCTATAAGAGTAGCTCTTATTTTACCTTTTCTTGTCGTCGGAGCTAGCCAAAACTATCAGGAAAGAGGGTAAGACTTCCATTCTCTTTTCATTTCATCCTTGAAATTGTTTTGTTGAAGAGTATAATATAATGTAATAATCTTTTTATATATATATATATATATTCATGCAAAACAGAGTAAGATCACATACAAGACTCTTCCCCGAGACCTCGCATTAGCCGGAGCTTCTTGTGTCAAACTATTACATTAAATTCAAGTCCACTTAAAGATTCATCCCAGGTCCTACATGTGTCTAGGAAGAGAAAGAAAGAGTGAGGAAGGACGCCTTTTGAAAGTCAAATCATCAGCGAGGGATGGGAAGAGAATAGGATCACTGACGAGAGAGAAAAAAATGTGAGATCATTGATAAAAGAGAGAAATAGTGTGAGACCAATGAGAAAGGAGAAGAGTGTGAGATCACCGATGACTATAAGGGAGGGGAAGAATATTTTTTTTTAAGAGATCGATGGGAAGAGAAAGAGTTGGTTGGCTTTAGAAAAAAAAGTATAAGTATGGACGGGGAAGAGTCTGTTAATTTTAAAAAACAAAATATATAATTAAAAATTATAATTATTTAAATAAATTTAATACAAAGTAATATTAAATTATTAAGGCTTTTTGTGGGCCCTAATAATATAGGGCCTTAGACATAAACCTTAATGACCTATGTGATATGGAGTAGCAAAGCTTAGAGTTTGGGGGCAATTTTGATCGGTGGTTATGGGCAGATAAACTTTAAGAGATCATAACTTTTACTTAGATTGAATTATTAAAATCAAAGCTTGTTTAGAAATGTATAATTGGTTATTGAGTGTAACCTATAACAGTCTAGTTTCAAGGCTGAAAACCATCATTTAAAGCCTTTTCAAAGGCTTTGAATAATTTTTAGGGTTGTTTAGGATTATTTTCAGCTTTTGCGTCATTAGGTTTTTTGAGACTATTTAAACTATTTGTTTAGTTGTTTTAGGACACTTTTTTATCAATGATGTTTTTTTGGTTGCGTTGTTCTTTTTTTAAACGACGAGTTTGGTTGTATATTTCCTAGTATTCTGCAGGATCAATATATTTTAGAAGATTATTTTTGGTATTCACAATCAAATTAACGAGATTAATAAATTTTAGCTGCATCAGTTGGTATCAAAGTAGAAATATAACGCTAAAGCTATGATTGATGCAGGGAGTTGTGAAAATATTGTGTCAGCTGAAGCTGTGCAGAAATTGAATATTCTGACTGAAAATCATCTTAAACCCTATAAATTGGCATGACTTAAGAAGGGTGGTGAGGTATTGATATCTAAGAGGGTTGTTGTTTTATTTTCTATTGGTCTGAAATATAAAGATGTTGTTTGGTGTGATGTAGTAGGGATGGATGCTAATCACCTATTGTTAGGCAGAGCTTAGAGCAGTATGATAGAGGCGTGCATCATAATGGACAAGCCAATACTTATAGTTTTATGTTTGAAGGAGTTAAAATTGTGCTACTGTGCAAATAGACAGTATAACAACTTAAACCTGTAGGTGATATTTCGAATTTATTGTCTCAAGCTTAGTTTGACGAGGAGTTGTAGGAAGCAAAAAGGGGTATATGTTGATGGGAAAGGAAGTGACCGAGCTTAGCACTATCCATATTCTATGGCCCTACTGATTGTCAAATTTAGTGATATTTTTCTCAAAGAGTTACCAAACGAATTGCCTCTATCATATGATATTCAACACCATATTAATTCAGAGCCGGGAGCGACACTACAAAACAGATCACATTATAGGATGAGCCCATGTGAGCATGAGTTATGGCTACAGGTTGAAGAATTGATGGTTAAGGGTCATATAAGGGAGAGCATGAGTCCTTGTGTTGTACTTTCTCTTTTGATACTAAAGAAGGATGGTTCTTGACGTATGTGTGTGGACAATAGGGCTATCAATTAAATCAATGTTAGGTACCACTTTCTCATTCCATATTTAAATGATTTGTTTGACCAGATTAGTGGATCGACTGTGTTTACTAAATTGGATTTGAAAAATAGGTACAACCAGATTCGTATAAGACCTGGGGGTGAATGGAAGACCACTTTTAAGACTATGGAGGGATTGTATGAATGACTAGTGATGCCTTTTGGGTTGTCCAATGCCCCATACTACTTTTATGCGGGTGATGAATTAGTAATTATGGTTGTGTATTGGATTTGTTGTGGTATGTTTTAATGTTATTTTGATATATATGGTGCAAATCCTAAAATACATCTTTAGCATGTGAGGAAGGTTTTTAGTGTGTTGAAAAAATTTATGGTGCAATAAAGAAGTGTGTGTTTATGACTTCTATTTTTGGGATATGTGGTTTCAGGAGCGAGTTTAAAAGTCAACGACGCAAAGGTACAAGTAGTGAAGCATTGACCTACAGTGACAACCTTAACAGAAGCAAGGAACTTTCACGACCTGGCCTCGTTTTACAGGCATTTCATTGTTGCTTTCAGCAACATCATGGCTCTTGTAACAGATTATATGAAGGGTAGCAGGTTTGAGTGGACTGATGGTGTAGAGTTAGCTTTCCGAATGATTAAATAATGACTCACAACTGCGCCAATTTTAGTGCTCCTAGATTTTTCACAGTCTTTTGAGTTACACACAGATGCTTCTAAAGTTGGTATTGGCACAGTACTCAACCATAACAACAGACTTGTGGCATTTTTTGTGAAAAGTTATCTAGAGCAAAACTTAATTACAACACCGATGATATTCAGTTTTATGTCGTTGTGCAAGCAGTGAGGCATTGGCGTCATTATTTATTTCATGAAACTTGGATACAAAAGTCATTCGGCTATACAAGAATAGTATCTACCCTCTAATCC
>JBBMJZ010407644.1:0-12683 GCA_037833815.1 Zingiber zerumbet
TTCAGCTGCGTGCCTACTCCACAAAAACGGCCGAAGGTTTATTAGAATTCTTTCTGCACAATTGAATCATATTCCATGATTCTTGTGATTGTACAATAGGTTTACAATGATTTCTATAAATAGTGCATAGACCTCAGACCCGGTAAAATCGTAACAGAATTTTATTATGAAAAATCACAGCAGAATTCTATTATGAAAAAACGTAACAGAATTCTGTTATATAAAATTGTAAGGGAATTTTATTACGAAAAATCTTAACAGATTTTTCTTCCATGACATCCATCGCATTGACTTTCATCCAAATATGAGTCATCCGTTAACAATTTCCACGTTGGCCAATATTCACCCATTCGAAGAACATGAGTATCTGAATAAAACTCCACCTGGATCTTCGAGTTGAGCTTTCTTCCTCTAGCATCTAGAGATATGGATCAAGGTCAAGCAATGCTTGAACTTATCTTGGCCACTGGCACTGTCAGCATGCTTGTAGTATTGTCTGCAGTGTGAACCTTCTCAAGTTGAATTTCCTCGAAAGCAATCAGCTCTCTGATCTTGTGAAACCTCACATCAATGTGCTTGGTTCTCACATGATACACCTGATTCTTCGTCAAATAGATAGCACTTTGACTATCATATAATAACTTGACTCTACCTTGCTGAACACCCAGTTCTCTGACCAACCCTATAAAACATAAAAATTCTTTTGCTGCTTCAGCTGCTGTCATATACTTTGACTCTATAGTAGACAATGAAACAATAGATTGTATCATAGATTTCCAACAGATAGATCCTTCTGCCACTAAGAACACGTATCCTTTAGTAGACCTCACGTTATCTAAATCTCGTGCATAGTCTGCATCTACGTACCTAGTAACTGAAGGATCTTTCGGTTGTCTACTGAATATGATGTCATAATCAGTTGTATTTCTTAAGTATTTGAAAATCCACTTCACTGCATCCCAATGTGGTCAACTAGGATTTAAGAGAAACTTGCTCATCATATTAACTGCTTGCTCCAAATCTAGTCTCGTGCAAACCATGACATACATCAGACAACCAACTGCACTGATATAAGAAACCTTTGACATTTTTTGATCTCGTCATCCGTCTTTGGGCACTGTGTATTGGATAACTTGAAGTGATGCGCTAGGGGTGCTTATCGACTTTGCATTCTTCATGTTGAACCTATCCAGCACCTTCTCCATATAGCTATGTTGAGACAATCATAATCTCCCTACAACTTTATCCTTGTGAATCTATATCCCAAGAATCTTCTTGGCCTCTCCCAAATCTTTCATATTAAATTCCTTGCTCAGTACCCTCTTCAATTTATCGACCTTTTTCAGCTTCTTCGCAACAATGGGCATGTCATCTACTTATAATAGTAAGAAAACCAATGATTCATCTTCAAGCCTCTTCATATATATATGCAGCAATTATACTCAAATCTCCTATATCTATTTTGAATCATATATGAATCAAAACGTTTTGTACCATTGCCTAGGAGATTGTTTCAATACATGGAGCGATTTCTTCAACTTACAAACCAACCGCTCTTGTCTGAGCTGACTAAATCCCTCAACACATAAAAATCCGCTTTTCTAAATTTTCGTAAAGAAATGCCGTCTTCACATCCATTTGCTCCAGCTGTAAATCGTGATGTGCCACCAAAGCCAACACCGTTCTAATTGACGTATGTCTTACCAACAGAGAGAAAATTTCTTCATAGTCAATTCCCTTTCTATGTGAATACCCCTTTGCTACCAACCGAAGCTTGAACTTCACTTCTTCTCCTTCTGATATTACTTCTTTCTTCTTGAATATTCACTTACACCCTACAGCTTTCTTTCCTTTAGGAAGTTCCATTAGATCCCATGTTTAGTTCTTAAGCGATGACTCCATCTCCTCTGGCATAGCACCCGTCCACTTATCCTTCTCAGAGCTATGTATCACCTCCTAAAAAGACGTAGGGTCTCCACAACTAGTGATAAGTGCATAAGATACTAAGCCTTTGAATCCGTATCTGGTAGGTGGTTTTACGACTCGCTTCGTTCTGCCACCAATTATAGTGTGATGCTCCGTGTGCTCTAAGCTAGAATCATTGGAGTCATGAGTCTTTAGCTCCACCTACACAACATCTTTCTCAATGTTGATCTGTAGTGTTTCCTTTCCTTCCTGAGTACGTTGTAGCATAACCTTCTCGTCAAACACTACATCTGTACTAATCACCACCTTGTTTGCCTTAGGATCCCAAAACTTAAAGCCTTTAATTCTTTTCTGATACCCCAGAAAAATACACTGCTTTGACTTCGCATCTAGCTTTGATCTTTCCTCACTAGATATGTGCATGTAGGCTAGACATCCAAAAACTCGAAAATAAGAGTAATCTACTAGATTTCCTGTCCATACTTCCTCTGATACTTTGCCATTTAGTGCTACCCTCGGTGATCTATTAATGAGATAACATGTCATGTTAACCGCTTCCGCCCAAAAATTCTTTGCTAGCCCTACAATCAATTTGAGACATCTTTCCTTCTCAATGATTGTCCAGTTCAACCTTTCCGCTACCCAATTCTGCTAAGGTGTCCTGCAAACCGAAAAATATCTCATTATTTCATTTCGTTCATAAAATTCCTAAAATTTTGAATCTGTGTACCCAGTCCCTTTATTTGACCTAAGATATTTGATCTTCCTTCCGGTCTAGTTCTCCACTTCAGTTTTCCACAATTTAAACTTTGTAAAAGTTTCCGACTTGTGACGCACAAAGTATACCCAGACTTTTCATGAGTAATCATTAGTAAACTCACAAAATACAAGTGCCCTCCATGTGATGCTATGCTGGTTGATCCCCAAGATTCATGTGTTGCTACACTGGTTGGTCCCTGAGATCCATATGTACGTAATCCAGAATCCCCTCCGTCTTGTTTGTTGCCGTCTTGAATTGCACTTTGCTTTATTTCATAAGAACACAAAATTTGCAGAATTCAAGCTTGCACGTTTTGACACCCTGCAACAAATCTTTCTTGTGAAGTTCTAGCATCCCACATTCACGGATATACCTTATTCACATATGCCACAAGACAATATTGTCTGATTCAGACTCCACCGATGCGACTCCACCTACAACTGTAGTCCCTATCCGCATATGCCCTATTCGCATAGATGTTCTCCGGTAACTTTTGTCCTTTCATTACTGTCAGAGTTCCTTTGCTGACTTTTATTACCTCATTTACTGATTTGTAACTACAACCAATATCATCTAGTGTACCTAGTGAGATCAAGTTCTTCCTTAGCTCTAGTATATATATTTGACATCATATAGGGTTCTGATCACACCATTAAACATCTTAACTTTGACGTTTTCTATGCCGACAACTCTACATGACGCATTGTTTCCCATCAACACTGAATCAGAATCCACTGCCTTAAAGGTGTCAAATCACTCCTTGTTTGAGTCAGGTGATATGAACATGCGGAGTCTAAGATTCATGTATTCGTTAGTTGTCTGAATTCAACATAACTAATAGTATATCTTCATCACCACTCTCTGAATTTTCCTTTTCAACTATGTTTGCAGACTTTACCGAACTACCTTTGTTCTCTGCAACATGTTTCTTTATTTCTGGACAATCTCTCTTCATATGACCTTTGCCTCCGCACATATAGCATATGATCACCTTCTTCCTTCTCAACTTAGAATGAGAATTTGGTTACTACTTTGATGTGAGGTAAGGAAACTCTTAAATTGGAGAAGATCACAGGTGTCTTCTTAGATTTCCACCAAAGGAAGAAAACAAGCGATGAAGTTCCTCAGGGAGGACTTGTGGTAAATACAACCAAGAGCGTGGTAGGAGCAAATCTCGACATCAATCTGGTAACAACAACAAATGATATCAAAGTCATGCTCCAGACCAGATGCCATGTGGGGTGACCTTGAACAAAATTTAGGATAGGCCCGGAGTAGGTCAAGTTGGCCGGGTGTTCACAGGGAGGCCCGGAACAGGTTAGGTGGACCAGATGCTTGTGGGGAGACCCAAAGCAGGTCAAGGTGACCGAATGCTCACGGAGAGGCCTGGAGCAGGTTAGGTTGACCGGATGCTTGCGGGGAGGCCCGAAGCAGGTCAATAACCGGATGCGGATGCTTACGGGGAGACTCGAAACAGGTCAGAGTGACTGGATGCTCGCGGGAGACCCAAAGTAGGTCAAGAGTGACCGGATCCAGATGCTTGCGGGGAAGCTTAGAGCAAGTCAGGTAACTGGATGTTCGCGGGAAGACCCAGACCATGAGAGTAATGATGGTCCTTCGTTTGAGGGAAGGATTATTGGGATTTAATCAAAGTCCCACATTGGAAAGATTTGGGAAAGATCATGTGTTTAAAAGGATGTAAGATATCTCTATTGGTATGAGACCTTGAGCAAAACCATGAGGGCTTAGACCCAAAGTGGACAATATCATGTCATTGTAGAGATATGTGGATATTCTTTTGCACAACAACCCCAATAAATTATATGTTCATATATCAAAAATCCTTGACCACAGACTTTCCAAAATCATTATGTCATGACCACATTTTTCTTAGGTAATAAATGGTTTACATCACATATAGTGTTTGGAATTCAAATTAATATCATCTTAGCATATGATGTTACCGATGATACTTTCTAGCTACCTTAGTAGCTGAATTAATATTTACATCATTGGTTAGATCAATTAGGCTCAATTACGGAAGCAATGGTTATAGGTGATCATCCTTGATAATGTGAGTGATTCAAAAAATTTGATTATCACTTGCCTTTTGCTGATTAAAAATATTATTTTTCAATTCATTTACCTTGGGCCTGAAGAGAAATACTCGAGTATGAAATCCAAACTCAACTGCACGTACTGTAGAAGGATTAATGTATGAGCACTTATAATACAATGGCTTTAATGTTAAAATGATCATGTTGTAGTAATCACCTCCATTCACAATAAAATTCATAAAATGGAAAACCTTCTGTGTTGTCCAACCATACTGGGGCACGCGTAGTTGGATTCTAATCAATTGAACCTGAAAATGAAACAACTTTATGAAATCAGTTTTCCAGCATAAAAATGAAGCTGGAACAAATTTTTGTTTAGAATCTTGAACAAAATTGATCTCATAACAGTTATTTTTGAGAGGGAAAAACTTATTTAGAGGCAACTGAAAGAGAAATGCTAATGGAA
This sequence comes from Zingiber zerumbet, assembly GCA_037833815.1. NCBI lineage: Eukaryota > Viridiplantae > Streptophyta > Magnoliopsida > Zingiberales > Zingiberaceae > Zingiber > Zingiber zerumbet. The sequence continues at coordinate 5,210 of JBBMJZ010407644.1, forward strand.
ACCACAAAAAACACAAGTTAATAAACAATCAGGTCATTGACCTCAATTAACTAGCAGTTGTCCACTCAGAAGGTGCTTATTAACACTTCTAACAATGATAGATTCCATAATTCAAGTTCATAAAATGCATCTAATTCTCTGAAGTAAAAAAATAAGAAACTTTGGTCAATTTGTTTTGCATAGAAATGTTTTATTATCTAAAGCATTTTCCATGGATTTTTTTTCAGAGAAGAGGGATCCTCCTTGATGCATGGTGAGGCAAAATAAATTCCCCCTTCTTCAAGCCAAGGGGGAGCTCACTAACAAGAGCAGGGGGACGGAGGATGGGCTCGCTGGCAAAGGCAGTAGCCTCACGAACAAGTGGAGGAAGATGACTTTTGCTCATTTTGAGGGCAAGCTATTTTCCACCACAATGCCTATATTTTCCATTAACCACGATTTTACATTCGCAAACATTAGGCAATCCAAAAAATATATACAGGAAAACATTTTACACAAACAAATGAGCCAATAATCATTCCTGTGTCTACTTCTTTCCTATAATCCAGTATCAGCTCAGGTGGATAGAGGAATATTAAAAGCCAATTCTTCTACCATTATTGAAACTTCTCAAATACCTTTAACAAGCATAACATATGCAAACAAGCAACGAAAGACAGCGAAGATGTATTAAACACAAATTAATTATTTTCAGCGATCATACTTTTGGTTTCTAAAACTCAGCACCAAACTCATAAAAATATCCTGAGATGTATTAACTAACCTTAACACGTGGAAAGACAGCGAAGATGCAGCTTACCAGCGACAAATTACCAACTTTTACTAGGAAAAGGTAAAGAGACACGGAAGAAAGAGAGAGGGGGGAGGGATAGTAACCAGCGCGACGGATGAGACGAGGGCGTAGGCGGCGCAGAGGAAATAGAACACTCCGTCCTGCCACTTCGGCGACTCGTTGATCTCGTCCCACCAGCTCGACAAGCTCGCCTCTGCGAAAATCGGCGCCGCCATCGAGACAACCTCTTCACCTAGATCCATGCGACCAAAATGAATCAAAATCTAGCTTTGTGGAAGCTGAGAGAGGGGGTCGCCCAAAGCTCGTTCCAGCGACGAGGGTTTTGTCGCGATGAGGTAGAGAGAGAGCTGGATGGCCGAGAAAAATGATAGGTGTCGACATGGATTTTCTTTGCCCTCGAAATGACTCGGTATTTACGGAGCCACAAGGCATTGATAAGTGAAATTTGTGGATTGTAATAGGGCTATTAGGGTCATTTAAGGATCTCGAATTAATAAAATGGAGTAGTTTAGGCAGATCCGTGCGGATTTAGATATTGGATCCGATAAGATATTAAGATGTGCTCCGAATTAAACTTCAATGTAACATTGTAACAAGCACATAAACAACCACTTCAGGAGCGGCGCCTACCCTTCAATATGATGAAGAAGAGTATGTGCTGCTGTTCTCTCGCTGCTCTGCGAACCCACAAACCCTTGCCCTACCCCTTCTCCATCTCCTTCTCCGTCGTCGCCGCAGCCTCCCCTCGCCGACGCCTCTCCAAATCCTTCTCCTCCCCCTCCTCATTGAACGCAGTGCTATCCATAGCCGCGGATGACTACCGACCCCCTTCCTCCTTCCACTTTGGACCATCCCTCCGCCGTGGTCACCTCCCGGAACCGCCACCTCTCTCTTTGAATCACACCAGTGAGGACGACGACGGCGGCGTTATCGAAAAGGCAAAGTTTTGCCGAGTCTTCGATGTCGCCGCCCTCCGGGTTCCCGTGGAGGGGTGCGCTGCCCTCGAGAGCCACCTCCGCGGGCACCTCCTCAACTGGCCCCGTGTCCGCAACATCGCCAGGGTACCCGGCGACGACCTGGACCTTGAGATCCGAAGACTGCTCCGAGAGGGCGAAGGGGATGGCGGGGCTAGGCTCGACTCGCTCGCGGCCAGGGTTGACGGGAGGGCTGACGTTGAGACGGCAGCGCTGAGTCCAATGCTGTATAGGGAAAAACTCGCGAAGGAATTCAATTACAGTGGGTTTCTTAAGTTTAAGAATTTGGCGAAGATGTCGCGGCCGAAGAAGAAGAAGAAGAAATTGAACAGCAAAGATGGGGGTGATCTAGCGAGCAAGAACTTAGAAAAAAATGATTTTTATGTCGTCAAGGTGATTGGAGAAGAAAACGACGAAGGGGATTTAAGCGGTTTGCTCGGCGAAGACTTCAAAGGATGGAGGTGGAGAGGTCCTACCAGGCTGCTCCTATTGGACGAGAAATATGCAAAGAAAGGTGTGAGTGAGCTCCCAGAGGCCATCAAGGTGCCTATGATTCCTTTGTGAGTTCTCCATTTGAGTTTGGCAATTGAATTATCCTTTGTATTCTTATATTTTCTATATGTAAGTGGAGACTACTTATTTGATTTCTAGTGAATTATTTCCACCACATCTAATTCAAAAGGAAAGAATTGATATCCAAAGGAGAAGATCCTGTTGCATTTAGGAATTGCTTCCAATGTAACTTTTGGAAGTCGAATGAACTAACTTTAACTTTGTAGTTTTTGGACTTGGGACATGCAAACACAAACCAAAATGACTTCAGAGCAAGTGGGCACTCTTTAGTGCAGCTTATATGACACTCGATTTCTGCATATTTGTTCATACTATAGCATGATTATGCTTCCTATCTTGCGGATACTACAACAAAGGATAACTTACATTCACAAAGTACTGTGAAAGGAAAGATAATTTTGAGATTGCAAGAATTTCAAGATGTTGGGATGCACCATCTGTTGCAAAGATATATAAAAATTAACTTGCTTCCAGTTTTTCCTAAAAGAAATCTTTTTGTGTGAGAACTCATTTCTGTGTTGCTTGAAATATTTGTATATTCACTTTGTTTGAATGTCATTCAATTATCAATTATTTGGATCCATGTTTCTTTTATTGCATTTGGATGGAGGATGATTGAAACAACTCGTTGAATTTTTTTTGTCTCAGGCTGTGTTAAATGGCGACACATTCCACAGTAGATCCTCGTCATTTGAGCTTGTGCAATGCCAACTGACCTTATTCTATGATTACTGGTCAATGAGTGAGGTGAATCAATGTTTTTCTTTATGTCAATATTCATTGCCCTATTAATTTCTTCATTTACCTTTTTGTGATAGCTTTTAGTTTTCTGTAAATTGATGGTCTAGCTGTTTTTTCAGCTCCTTGAGGCCTTGCTACCTGAGGGCTTGATTGTTCCAACTGGATTTGAAACAATTGGCCATATTGCACACTTGAATTTGCGAGATGAACACTTACCTTTTAGAAAACTTATCGCACAGGTCAATTTCTTCAACACAGATTCTGTAATTAATATTCAATTATGGGTGTTATCCTGATATTAGATGTACTCGTATTGTTCAGATAGTCTTGGATAAGAACAGGCCAAAAATACAGACAGTGGTTAACAAGATGGATGCAATTCAAAATGAATATAGGACAATGCAACTTGAAGTCTTGGTTGGCAATCATTCCCTTGTAACAACTGTGGTGGAGAATGGATTTCGTTTTCAAGTTGATCTCGGAAAAGTGTAGGATTCTCATTCCCTTCTGATGTGTGTGTATTGAGATTCTCATTTTCGACTTTGACTTGTTTGTTTCATCAATTAAAGCATTAGGAGATGGCATCATTAGCTTGTTAGTTTGCAATATGAAGACTACGAGTTCAAATAATGTTTCTTTTTTGTTTTGACTGCAGTTATTGGAATTCTAAGTTGGCAACTGAGAGACAACGACTTATCTGCAGTTTCACAAGATCTGATGTCGTATGTAAGCCCCTTTCTCAGTTTGTATAGACTTCAGATATGATTATTCACTGCCACTATTATGTGCTTCTTCGTATCAACTGACCATAAACAGATGATATATTTTATAATGAATGAAATTTGGTGAATTCTTTAGATGTGCAAACATGGTGCCAACCAAGGAGAGCTAACATCGAAATAGTTGATACTAGCATAATAACATGTTTGTACATGATCATGAATAGGCGACGTATTCTCTGGTGTTGGTCCAATAGCCATTTCTGCAGCAAGGAAAGTGAAGTGCGTATTTGCCAATGACCTAAACCCCAATGCTGTTGAATATCTTGAAAGAAACATTGTCCTCAACAAGCTCGAGAGGAAAGTAGAGGTATGATGAAGCTGTTTCTCTATACATTTGAAGTTGTTATTGTTATGCTTGACATAGTGAGTCTTCGACAGTTTAGCATAACTACGGACTTCTTTTGGTCTCGTTTATTGGTTTGTCATTCACGTGTTCTGGATTTTCTTGTAGTTTCGGAGACAATTGTTTAACTTTCCAAATGTTGTTTTAATGGCAACTAATACAGTTATTGTTTACGTCTCAGGTTTTTAACATGGAAGGCCGTAGGTTCATTGCTTCAATGTTCACTACTCAACTGAGATATTCTATTACACAAGTGGTTATGAATTTGCCAAATGATGCTACCGAATTTCTAGGTTCGTTCGTATTCTTTTCAAATCTTCAACATATTACTGCAATTTTCACACTTTCTATTCTAATTTGACTGAATATAGAATTGTGTTTGGATATAAACTACTAGAAAGGATGTTTTGACAACCAAACTAGAGTGAAAAGGCAACGAGTAAAATAATATTGGTTCTCAGTTTAACCAGTTAGAACTTGTCGGTCCAGTGCAGTTCGGTTTTCAAAAACACTGCCTCATGAATTTTGCATATTGAAGTATCGCCGAATATGAATTTTTATATCGCAATCTACAATGAAGTGAAGCAAGGCACATTAGCACACAGCGCAATTTTAGCTCAATCTGTTGGTTGTTTGATAGACTTAATGGCTTGAATTTCTACTATCAAACAGATGCATTTAGAGGAGTATTCAGAAACACTCCTAGGTCCGCTCGCACTCTTCCAAAGATTCATGTCTACGGATTCTCAAAGGCACAAAACCCTGAGTATGATTTTCAAGAGGTCAGTTCATCTTGCTGCAGACTAATCATTATAGTCATATTTGTCACGACTATTTATCTATTGTCGGCTAATAACCCAACTATTATTGTCATTCTTAAGCTGATCAAAACTCGAATGGTTTTCTTTCGCAGAGGATTAACGTCGCATTGTGTGAGGAAGTTGTCGATGTAGAAATGCACAGAGTCCGTCTTGTTGCGCCCGGAAAATGGATGCTGTGCGCATCGTTCATCTTGCCCGAAGGTGTTGCTTTTGGGAAATAATTAGTTCACTCCCTAGAACAAACATGCTTAGCCTTTTATCACTTGTATTATATATGATGTTTTATCTCTTAATACATTAATTTTTTAAAAAGAAATAGATTTACTATTTATTATCATTTAAAAGGATGTCCTTTGTTTTTATTATCATTTAAAGGGTAATCAAAAGAATATTGTATAGTTAAAAGAAGCTGTATGTTGGAAATTGAAATAATGTGTGAAGTAGTTTTCATTAATATTAGAGAAATTTTAATTAATATTAGAATGGTTTTAGTTAAAATTATTTGAAATAATTTTAGTTAAAATTGCTTTATATTTAATGATTTAAGCCAAAAGTACTATAATACTAAAGTAGAGCAATTTTAACAATGTTATAAATAATTTTGATCAAAAATGTTTTAAATTACAGTAATTTTAATCAGTTTTAAAGTAGTTTTAACGAGTAATTTTAATTCGTGTTAGAATAATTTTTATTAGTGTTAGAGTAAATTTGATTAATAATAAAGTAATTTTGATTAATATTGAAGTTATTTTTGTGATATTGTTATTATAATATTTTATCAAATTTGATAAAGAAGAGTTATTTTTGGATGATCTTTACCCCCCTTTTTTTCAAACGTTTATATAAAATCCCTCGCGATTTATATCATTTATACAAATTAAGGTACCAAAATGGTTCAATAAAACCCTCTCCTATCTTCGCCCCCGTTAGGGCATCAGAAGATTGCTAAAAATGATGACCAATCGCACTCGCTGTCTGTTCCTCCTCCACCGCCGCCTCTCCTCCACCACCACCGCCATCGCTACGTCGCCGGTAGCTAACGATAATCCTAACCCTCCAACGCCCTCCGAGTCGCTCCCTCACCCTCAACAAGCTGTTCAACGAGCGGGACCCTGACAAGCTCACTGCCGCCTTCATCGCCGCCTCCTCCTCCTACCGCTTCCGCTGCCGCCACCGCATCTACGAGGTCTCCATCCGCCGCCTAGCCAAGTGTGGCCGGCCCGACGCCGTGGAGGCCATCCTCGAGCACCACAAGAGTTTCTCCTCTGACCTCGCTCACGAGGGCTTCGGCATCAGCCTCATCTCCCTCTACGGAAAGGCCGCGATGCCCGCCCACGCAGCCGCCACCTTTCGGCAGCTCCCTGATCTGGGCTCCCCCCGCACCGTCAAGTCCTTCAATGCCCTCCTCACCGCCTACGCCCAGTCCGGCGACCTCAACGGCCTCAATGAGGCCTTCCGCGGTATCCCCGCCTCGATCACCCCTGATATCATCTCCTACAACATCCTCATCGGCGCTCTCTGCGAAAAGGGCGACCTTGAGGAGGCTATGCGCACGGTCGACCTAATGAACACGAACGCAATCTCTCCTGATCTGATCACCTGCAACATCCTTCTACACTCTTTCTACAACAACAAACCTTCCGAAGCGGAGAAGATTTGGGCGATGATGCGAGAGAACAACATCGAACCCAATTCAAGGAGCATCAACGCGAAGCTGCGTTGGCTGGTCGCCGAAGGAATAACGCACGAAGTCATCGAGCTCGTCGACCAGATGAAGCGCAACGGACCGAAGCCTGATGCTTTCACCTTCAATGCCTTGCTCAAAGGCTACATCCAAGATGGGAACTTGGAGGAGGCGAAGAAGCTGTACCTCGATTTCGCAAAGAACGAGTGCTCACCGAATCAACAGACGTTTGAGTTTCTTATCTCATACCTTTGCGAGGCCGGTGAGCTCGACTGGGCGGTGAGGTGCTGCATCGATGGCATGAGCAGGCGGTGCTATGTGAGAGCGTCGAACTCGAGGGTGGAGGAGGCGAAGAAGCTGGTGGAGGCTGGCAGGAACTACCGCTACCCCCAAGACAAGTCTCGGGTTGCCCGAGTCTACTCAGAGTTTGGTTGTTTAATTAGAGATAAATCTCAAGATATTGGATAATCTATCACAAGTTATTGGATAATCTTATTATTCATAGATATTTTTTCTTCTTTCGTATTGAACACCTGAATCAGTCTAACAAAATCATTTGCTTTGATTCAAAATGAGTTTGAGAAGCGAATTCACAGGCGGGTATCCTGTTTGAAAATAACTAAGTCAAGGAATTGAATTGAATTCCATTATGAATTGAATTCAATTCTCATGTTTGGAATGAATTACAACTTAAGTTATGGAATTCTTATGTTTTACCATTTTATCCTTCTCTCTTTTTTCTTTTCTTTTTTTACAAAGAAGA
>JBBMJZ010407652.1:0-12682 GCA_037833815.1 Zingiber zerumbet
AGTTGGATGAATAAGATTTGTCAATCTTGATCCAACGATCAAGATTTAATTTCTCATTTACATTAAATTTCCAACAATCCCCCACATGAATGAAAATTAATGCATGCATGTTATCATCTAAAGAGGGTTCAATTGAAAGATTATTGCATCAGGAGAGGTAGCTTGTGGCTTTGAACCTTTTGTAGTAAAGTATCATCAGATTTACTAGGCTGCTTAGTGAACGTGATGTCTTAAACTACTTAATCATTTGTGTAAACCAAGATAATGATACATACACAATAACATCTCTCACTTCTTTATAGTTCTCACTATTTTATCTATTTTGAAACAATATCTTGGATTCATAAGTATTTCATTGAAATAGCATGTATTCATACTTATATAGGTGATCTCCTATAAAGAGTATCCTACTATTCTCTACTTTTTCAAGTATAGGAGTCATTAAAAGTTTATAACTTAACCTTACTACATATCATAGGTAGCACTTTTCCATCCTAGGAATGAGAGGGGAACTAGTCCAAGTGCTCACATGAACTTTCATAATTTCATTGTCCCATCAAACTAAGATCTTTAGATCTTCAATCAACAAAATTGGGTTTACTATGAATGTTCTTATTTGTAGATTTTTAATCTCATTCCTCTTGATGTGCAATATATTTGATCTCTATTTAAACCTTTTTGTAAATGGATCCTCCAAGTTATCTTTTGATTTGATATAATCAACAGTATAACTCCATTAGAGATCAACCGCCTAATGGTATTATGTTGTCGACAAATTTGTCGTGACTTATCATTATACAAGCTATTTTGTGCTCTTGCAATTCCCGATGATTATCACAATATATCATCACAACAGGCACTAGTTTTTCCCAACATGAGATATATGTTAAGAGGTCATGAAGCCATTCAGCTTCTTCTGTGGTTTTATCTAAGGCTATAAACTCATATTCCATAGTTGATTGAGTTATGTAGGTTTGTTTCATGGATTTTCATGACACTACTCCACCACCAATGGTAAATACATATCCACTGGTGGATTTAGAGTCTTTTGTATTAGATAACCAATTTGTATCACAATAATATTTTAGTATCGCTGGATATCTCGTATAATGTAATCCATACTTTAAGCTATATCTTAAATATTTAAGAACCCTTATTAATGCCTTCCAATGATCATCATTTGGATTACTTGTAAATCTACTTAATTTGTTGACCGCATAGGCAATATCCGAACGTGTGCAATTAGTGATATATGTCAAACTGCCAATTATCCTTGAATATTTCAATTGGCTAGGTTCACCATGGTTCTTAGCCAAATGCAAGCTTAAATTCATCGGTGTTTTTACATGAGAAAAATTATATGCATTAAATTTCCTTAGTACTGTCTCAATATAATGAGATTATGAAAGGATAATTTCATCTAATGTTTTATCGATCTTAATCCCGAGTATAATGTCTGCTATACCCATATCTTTTATATCAAAATTTTTTGTCAACATCTTCTCAGTAGTTATGATTATATCATGATTATTACCTATGATGAGTATATCGTTTATATATAGACAGATAATGACAAACGATTCGTGTGTGCCTTTGATATTTATGCATTTATCACACTCGTTTATTTTAAATTCGTTTGACATAATAGTTTTGTTAAATTTCTCGTACCACTGTTTCCGTGCTTATTTTAGCCCATATAGTGACTTCACCCGTCTACACACCTTATTTTCTTATCTTGGAGGCACAAGCCCTTCAGGTTGCTCCATATATATTTCTTCTTCTAATTCACCATTTAGAAAGGTTGTTTTCACATCCATTTGATTTATCTCAAGGTTATGTATTGCAGTAATAGCAATGAGTACTCGAATGGATGTGATCCTTGTTACTGGTGAATAGGTATCAAAAAAGTCAAGAACTTCCTTTTGTTTGAATCTCTTTACACTAGTCTTGCCTTATATTTTTCAATAGTTCCATCAGCCTTATATTTCTTCTTTATGATCCATTTACATCCTAAAAGTTTGATTTCAGGTGGAATATTCACGAATTTCCATGTATTGTTTTGCATGATGGAATTTATTTGAGTATTGATGGCTTCTTTCCAAAAGGGAGCATTGGGACTTGATAAGGCTTCGCTTATTGTCCTAGGCTCATTTTCCAACATATAAGTCATGAAATCATGACCAAATGAATTTATTTTGGCCTTCTTACTGCGTTTTTGTTCTTCATTATTTCTAAGATTATCCTTACTCGCAGTTTCATAGGTTCTTTTATTTGAACTTTCTTCTTTCCTATCTTTGCGAGGAAAGATATCTTTAAAAAATACAGCATTCCTTGATTCAATTGTTATTCCAACATGTACATCAAGAACTGTTGATTTGTGCACCACAAATTAATATACACTACTATTATTGGCATTCTAATAAAAATGCAATAGATTGTCTTTGGTCCTATTTTGACTTACTTTTGTTTGGGCACTTCCACCTTAGCCAAACACCTCCACACTTTCTAAGGAGTTTTATCTTTCCTTTTGTGAGGGATTTTATTGAGAATACCGTCTGCCAATCAAATAGCTTCCCCCATAAATTCCGGGGTAAGCCCGAACTTATCAACATAACATTTATCATTTTTTTAAGAGTTTGGTTCTTATGCTCGGCAATCTCATTTGATTGAGGAGAGTAAGGAGCTGTTGTTTGATGAATAATGCTAGATTTTACACAAAATTTATTAATGGGCCATCATATTCTCCTCCTCGATATCTTCGAATTCTTTTAATTCATTGACCAATTTGATTCTTAACTTCATTCTTATAATTTTTGAATGCTTCTAAGGCTTTATCTTTGCCTTTCAATAGATACACATAACAATATCTAGTGCAATCATCAATGAAAGTAACAAAGTACTTTTTGCCTCTTCTAGTTTGCACGAATTTTAAGTCACATATGTCACCATGAATTAATTCTAGAGGGGTCGTGCTTCTTTCCACTGAATGGAAAGATAACTTTGTCATTTTAGTTTCAACACATATTTCAATGTTGGTAATAAATTTAAATTCACAAGTCATCGCAAAGTGTTATAATATACATGTCCAAGTACAACATGTCATAAATTAGAATACTCGATCAAATAAGCAAAATTTATAATTTTATTGCTATTGAATTCATGGTGTATAGCCATTACATTCATTTTGAATAAACCATTCTCTGCCTATGAATTGGCCATTTTTTGTCAATACATATTTATTTAACTCAAATACTAGCTTGAATCCAGCTTTGATAAGAGCTAACCTGACACTAAATTCTTTCGAATGTCTGGAACATAAAGCACATCAATTAGTGTCACTTCTTTGCCTAATGTTATCCTTTGTACCAGCTTGCCAAGACCAACAATATTGGAAGTTGCAGAATTGTCCATGATTAGTTTTCTCTCATTAATAGGGGTATAAGTTGAAAACTGGGTCTTGTCAGAGCAAATGTGTCGTGTGGCACTAGTATCAACGCACTACTGCCTTGGATTGTCCTTCAAGTTGTTTTCAAATAGGTCTAATTTTGACATGTTTATTGGCACTGACTTATCTTCAGTCATGTGCACTTGAGTGACTTTCTTTGGATGTCGGCAGACTTTGGGCTTGTGATTCGGTTTTCTATAGTTGTGGCATGTTTCTTGGAACTTCTTGGTCCTCCCTTGGCACTACCCTTTGCTGGGATACTTTCTCTTCTTGCTAGTGTTTGGTTCCATCAAAATTTTCCTTTGCAAATATAGACATTTTTGTTGATTCTGATTGCTTGCGATTGTCTTCTTCAATCCGCAGTCTTACAATCAGATCCTCAAGTTCCTTCTCCTTTTGCTTGTGCTTTAGATAATTTTTAAATTTCCTCCATGAAGGTGGAAGTTTCTCGATTATCGCAGCAACTTGAATGGACTCATTCATTGTCATACCCTCAGCATGCAGATTATGAAGGATCAACTGCAATTTTTAGACTTGAAGTTGTTACAGTTTTGGAATTAATCATCTTGAAGTCTAAGAATTTGCCGATGATGAATTTCTTTAGTCTGACATCTTCTGTTTTGTACTTCCTTTTGAGAGATTCCCATAACTCCTTTGCAGTTGTCATTGGAATATAAATGTTGTATAACGTATTGTCCAAGCCATTGAGAATATAGTTTCGACATAAGAAGTCACTATGTCTCCAAGCATCATATGCCACCCTCTTTCCTTTATTAGTCTCGCCTTAAGATATGGAGGGGGCATCTTCACGTAAGAACCTTGCAAGGTTCAACGCGATTAGGTAAAACAACATATTTTACTGCCACTTCTTGAAATTGGTACCTGTAAACTTCTCCGATTTTTCTCCATGCGCCGGGGGAACAAGAGCCGTTTATGATGATTCCATCAAGATTGCACGGAAAATTCATCTTAAATTGTTGGAATTGGTGGTGGTGCAATCTGAGCGCGGACAGAATGACGGTATAACACCGCTTTGGAGAAGTAAAGGCTAGAGTTGGACTTTATCTCTTAAAGACGAATTTGCCTCGCACACGGTGCTCACGGAAAACAGCAATCGTATCCCAAGATACAACGACTTTATCTTGTGATAGCAACATTACTACAAATCGCAAGACCTTCAAACCGAAGAAGCTTCTCGAACTGTCCAAATGCAAGTATGGAATGCAATGCTTGCTTTAAATTGGAATAAATTGAGTGAGTGAAATGAAAAGGAGAGGGGTCTTATTTATACTAAATGAAAGGGTATAAGAACCACTTGGTTCAATTAGATCTCAACCATCCAACTTGAATTGGTTGGTTTAGATTGCATCCTTTCCTAAGAGATACAATGTCTCTTCATTTGGATGCCAATTAATGGTTGAGATTGAGCCATCCAAAGGGCACTTATGCCTTCTCAAATTGACTATCTAGATTTGTCAATCTTAATCCACCGATCTAGATTTAATTTTTCATTCACATTATGTTTCCAACATTTAGTTCACTGTGGATGGTTTTCATATGTCAAATAAAGATGATTTCCGATACTGGGAAGCGATTTTTTGCCTGTGGAGTAGCCATTTGTTGGAGACCGTAACCGAACTGTTTGGTTCATGTAATTAAGATTAGCACATCATAAAATTTAGATTTTATCATTTTTGATAATTAACTAACTTGATGGACTTTGATTAACTGATGTAAGGCTGTTTGGCTCATGTAACTAGGAATATCACTTCTTGAGTTCTAGATTTTTCTCATTTAGGAAAATGAATAAACTTGGTGGACTTTGATCGATACTGGTTTTTTGGACGTGTATATATAGTTAGTCAAAGTTTGAAACAGGCAGAAATTTAGACCCTCAAAAGTGTAATAAATTTCACAATTTTCTGGAGTAAATTCCTGCACAAACAGCTAATGATTCTACTTCCTAGTTATGCTGAAAAGCTGTGTTCTTCAGTACAATGAAGTCTTTGTTTGATTTATCTTATTTTTGACCCAGTCTATGTATTTGCTTAATTCATCAAAATAAATGGTTCTGGATATATCATACACGATGTTTTTCTTATCATCAAACATATCTAGCTTTAATTCCTTCTATGACAGGGTCTCCCTTGCAAATGCACTAAAGGAACTCTTCAACTTGAATAGGCTATGCTATAATAGATGGCAGTATTTATGCATATTGATTGTTTAACAGCATTGCATGAACATATGCATACAACAGCTAATTTATAAGTTTATCTAACTTATATTTATAATAATGTATTTTAGAAATAAACTATATGAGAAAATAAGATTCAAGAAAATGAAACGGGAAGAGAACAATTAATTGGAAGAAATGTGATAATTGACAACATTGCTTATCTGATGGTAAGATAAAATGAGATCAGGCTTGACATGAAATCAAGTCACAGGAATTTTAAGAGATAATGAGCAATTGGTGATTGTGATGTGACGTAATCATGTGGCTCCATAGTCTTTAAACCTCGATCTTACTAATATTTTAACCTTAGCGCATGACTAGTTTCATCTCATGGTACCGTCAATCTTTCATGTTTCATGCAACAAAAAGTCTTGTTTCTTAGTACAAGATGTCTAAGTGCATGGTAATCATCTTTATTGCTTGTAGTGTTGCATAAGCCAAAATCTAACACTAGGTATGTCAATTCAAAGTTGCATATTTGGAAAGTAAGTTCATTCAGTAGACCTTGCTTGATATTATAAGGCAATGAATCCTGAAGTTCCTTTAAAGGGTCAATTTTCCTGTTACATGAAAAAGGAGATATCTCTGTAAGAAACAACTCCTAATGGCACTGAAACCGCCTTACTTTACAGGAAAATACCTTGAGATTTGATGGAGGCATCACTTTCTGGTGCAGGATTATCCATCGTAGCTGCATTCTCCATCATGTTTTTGTTTGGAATGGTTGTCTTTTTTTCTTTCTCACTTTATTTTGTGCAATTAATTTTTTTACCTTTTTTCAATATTTGTGGAAAAATCATTGTGCCTGCGATTTTAATCATCACAGTTAGTTGTGGACATAAACGCTACTCTGTCATGTTTCTTGATCCAGTAATCTTGGGATCCAGTCCCATGGGATTTGATTTTATTATTGTTTCATTCCCTGTGGCTATGGAGAAAACAATCTATAACCTGTTAAGGTTTAGACATCATACTATTGCTTTGATCAATTAGGAAGTAATGAAAGAAGAGGAAAGGCAACTAGGAAAGCCATACAATGAATAGAGACCCTTTCAATGATTCATATTATGTGATCTATTGTTCGAAGCAAAATTTAGTTATGAAAAGTTTAGTTCCTGGTCCTATCCTGGAGTCCACTTATAAATCAAAAGGAAAGAATATTCTTTTGTATCATAGTGGCAAGCTTTTCTCTAAAATATTTATGACAGTGAGCACATCGACATCTGTAATTGTTGATAGGAGTTCAGATGGGGAGTTTTTGCAATTTTTTTTAACATAAGGTTGAATCGCCTTCTGTTGGTATGAAAGCTTGTTTAACAAATTTGATTATTTTCATTTACTTCTTGGTCAACAACCATTTCTTTCCCTTCCTGCACAAAAAAAATATGAAAGGTTTCTGTTGTACCTTTGAATTCTGGCTAGCATCCATCTCTTACATAAGTGATCAGCCGGTGTTCTAGTTTTGAATTCTTGTGCCCTTAATATTAGCCGTAGTAATTAAGATTGATTAGATAAAGGCTTATGTGATCTTCAACAATTACACTTAAAGGTATAGAATCAAGAGTTGGACTTATTAACTGTCCGATGAATATTAAGTTATATATTGCTTTTCTTTTACTTTAAAAATATGTTCTTGAAAGATGTTGGAATTTCAGCTCAGTATACCACCCATGCACCTCAAAAATGACTACTGGAAAGGTTATTTCATGAAAATTTGATCCTTGCTTGAAGCTACTGTTTTAACACTTTTGGTTCTTAACTTTTTATTGGTTGACAAGTTCTCATAGGGACAGTCCTAACTGCTACCTCTCTATAACGTATATGCCTACATTAATCTTCCTTTATTCCATGTCTGACACATATTATTCCAGCTTTTTAATGTATCTAATATTTAACTGATGTGTAGTTTCCCAGCATTCTCCTGTGAATTTGCATATGTTGATGTGAGCGAAGTACTGGGAACAGTCATTTTCTTTACCCATCATTTACTGTTATTACCTTTTGCAGATTCTGATTCTCATTTAGCTTGTAATGGTCAGAAAGATATCAGATACATTTCTACTTGACAGTTTTTGTACCACGTCATGGCATGTACATCATGGGGATATAGGACTATTTTGCCACATTATGTCTTTGAACATCATGGAGATTTAGGTCTATAAGCTACGGAGAAGTATTGGGACTTCCAGCGTAACGAAGCTAGGCTGATTGGACTGTGTGGTATGCATATAACTATGATGGCATCTGGAAGTCAGCGCCCAGACGTTGGGGATGCCTTGATTGATTGACAGAGATTGGAAAATTCTAACTAAATGTTTCCAAACAATTGTTCACTTGATCTTCTCACACAAGTTGGGCCTTTTTGCGTAGTTTAGTGCTACATCAATCACCTTATTTTACCATGTTTTTGAAATACTATAACAATGACGACACTCAAGTCATATCTACATATCAGTATTTGATCGAATGGCGAAGAAGATTGAGTTAAGCCAGCAATTCTGATGGAAATGGTAGTGCTTTGCTTATTCAAGTTCTCCCATTCATCAGTATTAGGTCACCCAAAAACCTCCATGAGATTTTGATGAGGAAACGGTTGAAATTATAGGCAAATTTCTTGGCCCTTGTATTCACTGAAGTCAGACCACTGGAAACAGAAAAGAAAAGAGTTGCATTTTCATATTGAACCAATTCGAAACAGAACAGAATTCACAAATCTTACTATCTGGACCAAATCAAATTTGCTACGAAAACTAGTTCGAATAAGTATGAATGTTTCAGTTTAACATGTTAGAAAAAGGACCACATGCATCCAAACACCGGCACCAAAAGTATGAATACAACTTTGAAAGAAAGTCTTATAGCATCTTATAATAGGATGATATTCATACCAACACAAACAATTCGAACCAACGAAGCAACAATCCATCTAAAGGAGGGGTAGGACTCTGGAGTCACAGCAAACTGTGGCCCTAGAATCAGATCACACTGTTTAAAGTACATACAATTTCTTCAAACCAAATATATAGATACGAAGTCTTGATGCAGTTTGAGCATTTGGCTACTCAGAAACCATGTATTTTGATGCGCTCCTTCTTCACAATGCCGGCCTGAACCAGGAAAGTAGAAACGTTCTTTCGCTGATCACCCTGAAGTTGAATGACCTGTGGCATGCGGTTGAGTATTACTTTTAGGCGACGAAGATGCAATATTAATGCCATGTGCAAGTAGCTTAGCATAAATACAAAGCATACCTGGCCCAGCTCTGGGTCCTGAACCACAGTACCATTACAGCAAAACTCCTTTTTGAGGTCCTTCAAAATTTTGCTATAGCTGAACTCTTTCTTTAGTCCTTGAACAGTTGTCAGGCTCTTTCGGCCATTACGTTGCTGGACGCGGATATGCACGTATTCCTTTGTGCCAGCACCAGAGTCGTCAGCATTTGCCTCAGCAAAGGGATCTGCAATCGAAGAAAGAACAAGCTTACGATGCGTTGTGCATATACTAACTCTACACAAAAGCCATGACTTGCGTAGCAAATTTGTGCAGGCACAAAAGAAAAATGAGTGAGAGATCTTAGAAAACATACCGAATGCAGTTGGGGTCTGGACGTCAAGATCAGACATGAACACTTGGTTTTTGCTTTATGTCCTAACACTGAAAGCATGGAGATCGTGTCTTAAATTGATCTTAAAAGTGTAGTGGAACAAAAGGGAACAATGATTCCAGAAAGTCTTGGAACTACAAGCCCACCAAATGTAATCCCAAATATATAAACACCCTATAAATTCAACCTTGAGTTCGAATCAATCACAATAAACAAATCGAGAAATGACCAAAGGTGTATCTGCCCAAACTCTCAATATGCAAAATTAATACATGAATAGGTAAATTTTGAGTTATAGAATAGACTCCTTGAACAAAGAAATCAAAAGTGGAGAAGTCAAAATATATTATAAAGTGACTCCTCAGATACAATTATGACCAAACGCTGAAATCTATCCCACTCAAGAAATCAGCATGTTAATTAAAAACGCTTTACCCAACAAGATTTTCAAAGAGTTTCAGAAAGATATCAGTGACGATCATAAGATGATTAGATCAATAAAATTCACAGCAAAAACACAAAAGAAACACTCAAGGACCTGGTTTCAGCAATGACTAAGCATTGAAAATAAATAATAGATGGTATCATCTGAAGATCATAAGATAAACAGAGCATTAAAATTCACAACACAACCAATAAAAACCTAGCCCTAGCAAGAACAGATTTCAGATCATTGGAAATAAATGATACAAGGTTCACATCTGAGGATCACAAGAAATTAGATCATTAAAATTCACGACAGAACCCTAGAAGATTAACTTGTAAGAACTGGTTTAAATAATAAACATAATCAATTTAGGAAAAGAAAACAAAATGTGCTCCCTCTCGAAGGTAAAAAAAAAGGAAACTTTGACAAAAACTAAACGAATCAGCTCCAGAATACATATAAAAAAAAAATCCTCACATGATACCCGAGCGATTTATTTATTGCAGTCGCAGAGGTCCGAACCACACATCAAGAACAAGCAATACAAAGGGTGTATACGTACGCAAAAAAAAAAAAAATCCCCCAAAAAATAAAAATCAAACGAGCATCAAACTTACACCGATAAACAAGAGATTTGTTTACCAGATGCAGCGGCCTTGCAAAATACATCAACCAAGATCTTGCCTTTCCTCCTTTTTATCTATATTCGCATCAAAATCCCCAAATAAAACGCAAAATCAAGCGAGCATCGAAGAAATGAGCAGCCTATCGTCGCTTTACCCTAACATCGGCAAAAATTCCACGAAAGGCGATGAACAAAAAGAGAAACCCATTAGAGAAAGACGATCTCACCTAGGAGACGTCGACAGGACCAGATCGATAACCGTAGACCCTTCTCGATCAAGAAGCCCCGATGGATTCGATGATCGTCTCCACCGCTCTTGGGACACAATAAAAAGGAAGCGGAGAAGAAACGGAGGGTAGAGAGTTAACGAGAAGCCTCAATTTATCGGATATTCGTTTATGCGTTCCTTCCAAACGTCGCGCATAGGCATGTCCCTAGTTTGTTTCCTAACGGTATAGATGTGAGAAAATAAGTGATGAAGGATCAAGATTACGTCGCATAGAAGATTACGTGTGCGGGTTTTCTGAATGCTATTTTTGCTTTTCGTGCGGCACATAGTAATGACGGTGCGAATCTACGGTAAAGATTAAGGGCATCTCACGCTTCAGAATTCGTGCAGGCACGAGAGATTGACTTTTCAACTTTTTTTAATAATAATTATTCGATTTTAATAATGAAAATATATTTTAATAAGCTTTTAGAATTTTTAGGATAAGACAAAAAAATATTGTAACAATATAGTGCAAAAAAAAAAGTAAAAAAATATGCAGATTATGGTTACTAAAGATTTTCAAAAATTGTAACTGCACTTAATTGAATTTTAATTAAAATTTAATCAAGTACATAAGGAAAAAAGAATTAGGTAATGTATTATTTAGAATTTCAGTTATAATTATTAAGAAATAGTATATTTTAGCATTTAATTAAATTTTAATTAAGATTTAACCATGCACTAAAAAATTTTATTTTGCCACGTAGGATTATCGTGCTTGAGCAAATCTCAAACAAAAATGATTGGAATTCAATTCATAATATTTCCTGAGACACTTAAACCCAGTCAAAATCGGTCGCAAGCTCGGTTGAAAAAACTTTCACAAATATATTCAATTCAACTCATGAGGCACTAACAATCCAAACTTAAATTTAATTTTGACTGGTGTAAATATTTTTCGTTCAAACAAGGTAGAACTCTGTTGGGTTAAAAATTTATATCTTGATATTTTAATTTATAAAATTCTATTTTTGCCAAAGGCAGGTTGGGTTAAATAATGTTTGGAAATTGAATTTGATCCCATAATGATTCGCTAAATTGTTCACGAGCAGAGATATGCAGTTAGATTGGATCTGTCAGATTTGTCAGCCATATCAAATAATTTAAGTAGATTTAATTGATATTTTATTAATCTATTTTAAAAATAGACTCAAACCTGTCAGCTCGTGGGGTTTGTAGGTCTCGTGAAGAAAAAAAAAAGTCATATTATTAACTTAAAAAATTAATCTTAAAAATATAGAATATAAATTGTTATATAGTTAGATTAAGAAATTTTAAATTCTAAATAGAAAAAAGAAAAAGATTAAATTATCTTAAAGTTATAAATAAATAAATATATATTTATAATCTAGCATCCCTCTCAAACTTATAATTCTACAATTAGAAATATTGAGAGTTTGTCAGATAAGAAACGAAAGTGTGAAACAGAATGTGCTTTGGTAAACATATCAACAATTTGTAAATTTGAAGAAACAAAAGACAATGTGGTAGTATCAATCTGAAGATGATGACAAGTAATGTAGCAATCGATTTCAATATATTTCGTCCGCTCATGAAAAACTGAATTGTGCGCAATTTGAATATCACTCTAATTATCACAATATAACGTAGTAGATTAATGAAAAGAAAGATACTTATATCCGCAAGCAACCAACGTAACCAAACTATCTCACAAGTAGTTGAGGTTATGACACGATACTCAACTTTTGTGGAAGATCTAGAAATAGCATTTTATTTCTTACTCTTTCAAGAAAGAGAGAATCATCTAGAAAAATACAGAAGCAAGTGGTAGATGTGCGATCTGTAGAATCACCAGCCCAATCAGTATCAGAGTATGCACATTGCTCCAGAGATCAAGTAGAAGAAATAAAAGGTTTTGAAATTGAGTGTCTCGAAGATACCCAAGAATATAAAAAACAACAGGCTAATGAACTGTAGTTGGTGCGATAAATTGACTAACCACATGAATAACATACACAATATCTGGACGAGTCACGGTGAGATAAACTAAGCTTCCAACAATAGTTCTATACAAACTATGATCCGACGAAGGTGAGTCGTCAGATGGAGA
>JBBMJZ010407683.1:0-12679 GCA_037833815.1 Zingiber zerumbet
GTGATTCTTATTTCTAAATAAATGTTCATACCAAAATCTAGGCTTTTAGTATACACTCCAACAATGAGGAGTTCCAATAGGTCACGATTGACCAGATGTTGAATTTGGAGACCCTAGACTTGAATGAAACAAGTCAAAGGGAGACCAATCGATCAACCAATCGATTGGACAATGGTCAAATCGATTAGTCGATTGATTGGTTGTATGCATGAGTGAAGGCTGGCCCAATCGATCAACCAATCAATTGGATCAATTGGGGGGTAGATTTCTCATGCGATGCGAGAAAAGCTGAATCGATTGGTCGATCGATTCAGGCCTCTACCAGCAAAGCACAGAGGCGCTCTGAATTGATCAACCGATCGATTCAAGCCTCCCCAATCGATTGGTCAATCGATTGGGATATGATCGTTGCGAAGGAAGTGTCGAGTTTAAAGTCGTCTTCTTCACAGCGATTTGGCATCTCTTCCTCTCCACTTCTTGCGATCATTCTCATGGGTTCATGCAAGTTCTTGAAGCTTTCTTGGAGCTAAGTGTTGCTACACTTCCAAGGTCAAGAGACGTTCCACACAAGGAGAAGCAAGCTAGGGTTTCAGTTGTATGTTGTAAATCTTATAAGCTTTCAGTTGTATTTGTTTCCCTTTTCTTCTTGTTTGTGTGAGAGCTTGTACGAGGCTTCTCCGCCTCTGGTGGTTACCGAGGAGTGTTTTTATTAGTGGATAAGTGAGTAAGGGTCGGATCCTTGGATTAGTCACCTCTTCTTGAGGCAGATACCAAGTAAATCCATATTGTTAGCATTGAAGCTTGATTTGAGAGTATTCCGCTGCACATCATCATCAAGGAGCAAGCAACGAGCGCGTGATGAGCTATTCATCCCCTTTCTAGCACCAAAAGACCCTAACAGATTGGTGTGGGCAGTGCTAGATCGGTAAGAGACTTGTTCGAGCCGACCTCCATCCAACTCAGAGTAATAGGGCAAGATCACCAGATGCTCAGTGCAGATTGATAGAAAACTAAAGTCACCGAAACACTTGCCCAAGAGGAAGGAGACAAGTTATAATACCCAATTACCACAAGGAAGAACAGCCGAGGCCGACCGAACGGAAGAGTATCAACCGAGCAGCTTCCTCGCTCGGCATATCAAAGGGATCATTGACGTGTTTCAAGATATCTTTTTGGGAGATAGTGCAGCTGACACAGGGCATGATCAACAAGGGAATCGTACGATGAAAGTTTCTACTGTCTTGTCAGGGATATGCATGCAATGCTAAGGTATGATGTTAAAGACACTTTCCTGACAAATTAGAGAACGTGCCCATAACCAGTTGGAGAATGTGCCCACGTCTAGAGAGAAGTGTGCATGTCGCACACCAGAGCACTATATAAAGGGGGTTTACAAGCTGACGGAGGTACACATGCTTCCCTATTCATGTTTGTGTCTATTGTTGCTCTACCTTTTTCCTCTTTCTGATGACTGACTTGAGTGTTGGAGGGCCCGCGATGGGGACCCCTTTCCTGGCTCGGCACTAACGTTTATTGTATTGCAGAGTGGAGTGAAGTCTACATCCAGTCAAGTTGGTAGCCACATCCCCAGTTTGTCATCTCTATAATTTTCAGGCAAGTTCAACTGCCATAATCACTCAAATTTCATGACGTTCAAAACGATTTTGAATAACCGATGCTGTAATTAATCAATTGAAGTAGTTTCCCAACCACTCCAACAACTCTTACCTTTTGCAATCAGTTTCATTGAACCTCTTTTGCTACTACACATATTTAGAGTGGTTAATCAAATGCTCTTGAAAGATCAATCTTAAAGCATTATTTTTTTTATAGTGAGATTTGCCACGTTAGCAATAGAAGAGGGCTATATAAAGGGTCTCGAGATAGTGTTTGAAAATCACTAGTTTACTCAATCTCTCATTCATTCTCGTGCTCTAGTACTCTCAAGCTTTCTACGTTGCGACACACTGCAATCTCATGCTTCAAATTAGCAATATCTAACGTAATCCTTTTATTCTTATTGTGCCGTCATATTTATTTTAAATTGTGCTTAATTTTAAAATTTTTTTCTGTAAGGTTTTCCACCTTTTAAGAAATAAGATTCATTTTATTTTAATTGTCTTGTGTGTTGATTTATACTCTAATTGATAAACTACTAAACTATTCTTGGTTGTATTATTTTGTCATACTTGGTAAATCTATGCTAGTAAATTTTTTTGCTATGTTACTTTATTTGATTTAATTGTTTTTTTAATTTATTATTATTTCATACAATTTTTAACTCTATTTGCCCCTATAGCGTTGAGTTTGATTCTATAAATTCCAAGTAATGGACTATAACCGCCACATTATTAAGTGGGACATATAATCATGAATGTAATTATTTCGGAAATGTGAGGTTTTATATGATTCTAAGGTTAACAATTTTTTTCCCAAAATTATCCTCTATTTATTTTAGTTGGCTGTGGAGGCATTGAGAATGGCTCGGCCATTGATGCGGGTAGTCTGAAGGCTGCATATGGAGGGGGATAGGGTGGCAAGGCTGAGGTTGACGACAGAGGGATTGTGAGGGGGCAGAGCTGTAGAGCTACCGGAAGCGGGAAGTAGAACACGTTTGTTCGATGGCATCAGAGGCAGAGATAATACTAGAGGAATCTGCCATGGGATTGGGGAGGACATGAGAGGCTTGTCGATGGGAAGGGGAAAGGTGGGTGGTTGCAGAGGCAACAGGTAGGAGTGAGTAAAAGTTTGGTTAAACCGAATTAACCAAATTAATTTTTTTAGAAATATCAATTTAATCGGTTCGGTTTCAATTTTGAAAATAGAAATTCGGTTAAATCGATTAAACTATATTTTAAGTTGAACCAAAATTGGAATCAAACCAAACCAAATCAGAATCAAATTGAACTGATATTATGAGTTAAACCAAACTAAATCGGAAACCAACCTAATCAAAACCAAACCAAACCAAATCAGAACCAAACCAAATCAAATCAGACTAAAAAATTTGGTTATTTTGGTCGAAAACTAAATTAACCGATGTTTAATCGGTTTGGCCAGTTCAATTTTTTTGAAAAATTCAATAGGTTTGGTTGGTTCAAAAGTTTGGTCGGTTCAATTTTTAATTTAATCAATTTAGTTGATAAGATTTAAACTGATTGCTCACCCCTAGTGACAGGGAGGAGTAAGATATAATAAGACAACCATTTTACTTCACACTATATAATAAGGCAAATGATAAATTCAGTTTGATCGATAAGAAAAGGTTGTCATTGAACAAGTGTTTTCAAGACAATTAGCTTTATTATTCATTTAGTAAATGGTAAGTTTTAAAATTAGCTCGAGTCAATGAATAATATTCTTAATCAATTATTGTTAGTTAAACTGAGGATAATAAAGTAAATATTAAATTATGTTATACATTAAAATATTCAAATAAATAAATTTATATTATATAATTAGGATTGAATTAAATAATATTAAATTATATTTTATTTTCTATAATCAAATTTATGCATAATAAATGGAATCAAACACCCACTTAAAGTTTTACTATTCCGAAACTTATTACCAACAATATTAAAAAAAAAAAAAAGTAGGGAGAAGTCATTGCTAGTTTGAGAGTTGGAACCGAGCCCTTAAGAGATGGAGCAGAACAAAATAGCATTAAAAGAAGATAAAAACATGCAAAATGTTAAGACGGAAGACAACAGGAGAGAGGGGCAGCTTTTTTAGAGAGTGGGAAGGGGTTTGCTTGTTCAAGTGAAAATAACTAAGCAATTGGTCATGTTAAAGAACAGAATTTTCAGGAGTACAACTGGCTAAACAAGTAGAATTTGAGAGCAAGAAAATTGGAAAGCTCTAGTGCAAAAATGGATGGGGCAAACTTATTTAAGAGATGTATGTGTTTTTGCTAAACATTCTTGTATATTTAGGCTTTTCCTTTAATAAAATATCGTTAAATTATCTCTTCCCACGTTGATCTTTCTTTCTTTTTTATCTGTTAAAACAACGGACTAAGGAAAGGATCTTTCTATTGATCCGTTATTTCAAACCCGTCGAGGAGACATCTAATGAATGCATGAAGCGCAGACTTGGGGTGAAATTTCCTATTAAGTTACAATTGCGGCATTCGGTCGAACACTCGTCGCTCTTCCCCGTTAGCAATGTTGGCCTGCTCCGTGGGTCCATGCCCTCGACTCCAACGTTGGCTTCCGCCTCTGAGCTTGGCAAGACCAAGAGCTTGGAGCTTCCATGTTCCTCTGAGGATCCATTGCGGCATTCGACGAGCCGGCGCGAGGAAACCACTCTGGAGAGACAGGGTGATGTCCACGGAAGCGATCCAGGTGGTACAGGCCCTTAAGTTCGCTAAGGCCTCCACCTCCTCCTCGCCTCATCGGGTAGACAACATGATCGATGCTCGATTTGGGAGGCTTCTCAAGGCGGACCAATTGGCTGTTCTCGACGAGCTCCAGCGACAGAACGAGTGGCAACTCGCCTTACAGGTAATTGTCTAATCGTATCGAAGTTTTAATTTATCGGTGCTACATATATTTGTCTCGCTGGGTTCTTGACCAGTTGAAAAATAACAACTCCTAGAACCAAGACTTCAATACATGATTAACAGAAATATCAACTCGACAAACACTGGAAAAATTTAATTCCTTGTAATTTCTTATTTGGTTCATTTGGTGCCATATGTTGATGGCTATGTACCTCCAAGTCTTCAAATTTGGCTATGACTTAGTTAAGTTTGAAGAACGAAGAAATAATTGAAAGCCCATTGCTTTAATCACTATGCCCAATATTTAATCATCTACATTCTAAAATCGCTGCCGTTTAGTATTTTCTTAGTTGGATGATAATACGAAGCTCACAGTTTTCTTATGGGTACAAAGTACCTACCATTTTCTATCTCTTGGAGTACCTCAATAATCTATCCCCATTAAGCTGAGCCAGTTCACATTGTGACTTAAGCCAGTGCAACCCTGTTTGCTCACCCATTGACAGACTTAAGAATTTATGTTTATTGATTAGCTCAAGATTAACACTTGGACTAACTTAACTAACATGGAGATGTATTATCACCAGTAGCAAGTTTCAAACAGAGACTCCATGCTTCAATATTATATTAAAGATGCCTTAGATTAAGTTAGCCAATCAACTTTATCTTGACAGTGTCAATAACATACCCTTAGTTAGGTTAAGCCAGCTCATTTGTTGGGCTCGCTATAGTCCAATTAACTCAACCTCATTTGTTAAGAATTAAATATATGAACGATCCCTTTCCTAACAATGCAGAGTTTAGGAATTTGTATCCTACTAGTTTTACTTTTTTAACATTCTATACATATCCCTTTTTAAGTTGAGTTTGTTCGTGTGTTAGTTTTATATCAGTCTATTTCACTCTAACCTCCCACACACAAGGAGTATTATGTGTTCTGGTATAGATTTATTTCTTTCCTTAGAGTTTAAGCTTTTACTAAGTTAACCACCAGTTAAATTTAACATTTATACAAGTAACTATTATAAAGTACCAAAAATATGTTTAACTGTTTATAGATTTTCTGTAAGTCAAAAGAGCATGATAGTCTTAGAACTTGTTCATAAGAGTGGAAGAAAGAGGGGAAGAAGAGTGGGAAGGCTCCCTTAATTTTGAAAATTATGCGCAAAGTACACTATGTAGGGGAAAGGAGAGGCATCTCCTTGTTATTTCTGCTCTTCCTTAAAAATGATCATGCCGAAGATAGAAAAGAAATTCCTTTCTTTCCTCCTGAAGCAGCAGGTCTTGGAATCACAAATTGATTGGAGGAGATTATATTTCAAACATAGGTATACTTAATAACTATAATCTTACTTATATCATCATCCATAATCTAAATCACTTAACCTGATTTGAGGGTCAATGTTTCAAACTAGATCAGTTTATACCATTTTGTGAATTTTCTGGTCACTTTATTTGTCTTATCCATGTAGTCATGTTAAGTATTTGTTGAGTTCAAACATTTGGCATACTAGAGGGAGAGTGTGTTTTAAAATGCAATTGAAATAGTGTTCTCCTTGAGTTGCCTTGACTACATGTTAAACACACATGAAAACCATGGATTTATTGGATAGACAATGTCTTGTCATCTTTCTTTACACTACTAGGTTGCAAATTGTGTGAGAGTTAAGGAAACTAAGAAAGCGGTCCACAAAAAGCGTTCAATTTGATTAAATTTGTTTCTTCTTTTTTGCAGATAAAATAACACATCTAAGTTACTATATTCATTTTCAACCCTCGGAAAAAATTAAAGTTACTATATGCAGGTTTCATTCTAAGTCAAAGAATAAATGAAAATTCATCTACTAATGGGATTCTAACTGTTTTTTTATAATTGATAACATGACTTATCTTCATAAAATTATACTTTTTTAATAAAAACCCTTAAAAACTCAAACTTTTTCTAATCAGACCTATAAATAAAACTAAATTGACTTTATTGAAACTAGCTATGCTATCATATCCTATAATTTATGGAATATTTTTAGCCCATATATGATTACAAAATGGTTTCTCACACTCCCTTTCAAGTTGGTGAATTTATCATTTCCAACTTGGATACAATCCTTTAAAACTCTAAGATACTTAGTTGTTCATACTTATCCTCATAAGGGGTATAACTTGATTTTCTCTAGTCTTTAATGAAGTGTTTGTGCTTCATTCAATGATGTTGTATTGAATTGTGAGATATGCTAATTGTAGACATTATCACAATAAGGTCTTGTTGGATCATCCCACTTGATCTTTGTCTTTCTAAGAACCAAAATAGTTTACACATTATGAAACAATCCTCAAAATTTTGCCTTTGCACTAGATCATGTTACCACATGTTGTTTCTTGCTTCTCCATGTCACAAGATTTATCACAAAAATGGTGTAATATCCGATGGTTGAACTTCTACCAACCCATTAACCCAACATCATCAACATCCATATATGCCTTTAGCACCTTCATTTTTTTAAAACAAAATACTCTTTACATGTGCTCCTTTGAGATATTATAATACTTGGTGGACTGCTTGCAGATCGGCTTCTCTTATTCTATATTTGATCATGTATGAAATAGAAGATAAATATTTTTTCCTACAATCTATTGATACATTTCCTTATTTTTTGTGACATCTTTCTCTACAATTTAAAGGCTAAGATGAATATTGTTAGGGCCTTGCCTTTCTCAAGCATTATGCTAAACTTAGGTATCTTTCCAATTGCTTCAAGCATGAGGTCGATTGTATGAGTCACACAAGATGTTTAAAAAATTTGAGGTTGTGTACCTTTAACAACTCCGCCGCTGCCATATTATTTGGTGCATTATCCATAAGCCCGGTGTGTGCCTCTATGGATTCTTCAATAGAACCAAGGAATGAAGTACCTAATTTGCAATTAATACATAAATTCATAACATTTCTCATCTTGCGATCCATTCATGCATCGGTCATAATTGAACATCCATTTCTCATCCACTCTTCTTCATGCTTTTTTAGAAATAATTTGGTTCCTCAACTTATTGTTTCAAAAGTGGTTCTCATAGAAGATATTAACTTGGAGGTTTGTAGCCCGGGCCGAATTGGCCAATCGCTTCTATAAATTGTCTAAAGTTTAGATTGTCAATTTCATGAAAAGAAATTCCTGTCGAATAAATTTATCTTGCAAGGTACTTATCGATAAAGCACTAGAGGGGGAGGGGGTGAATAGTGCGTGTCACTTTTTCACTTTTTTGAAGAATTCAAGAATACACAGTAGAAATAAAGAAACGAAAATAAGCACAAGGCTAATCCCTTTGTTTTTACTTGGTTCATAACCCGGTGACTGCTAGAGGTCTGCACTCGCTGAGTACTTTCGTTTGACAATTCATTAATAACACGAATGTTATAGGAAGATATATTGTTGGTGCAGGTTGCACTAATAATCTAGTTTTGATGTAAGACAAATAGGTTAAAGTTAGATGTGATGTTTGTCTAACCTTTCTACCAAGTGTACAGGAGTTGACTGGTTTGAAGGACTTGACACTAGGTTGAAATCTAGCTAGGTCCGCGGGACCTGATGGCTGGGGAAGTCCAGGTTTGCGGGGTCAATATCTGACAGAAAGTCCGGTTGGGTTCGTGGGACCTGACAACCGGCCGAAGTCCAGTTGGGTCTGCGGACCTGATAACTGGCGGGAAGACCTGGTGAGTCAAAGGCAAGTCAAGTGACTGCAGTTGATAAGTAAAGGTAAGTAACTGGAGGAGAGATCCAGAGGACGCATTCCCGTTGAGGGAACTGTAGACTTCGATCCCAACTTAGATCCATTTGGGAAACCTAAGTTGAGATCTTGACTAGATCCTGGTCTTGAGGAGACAGGATCTAATTACTACTCCTATCTGTTGAGTTGTACTTACTTTGTTTTGCAGGATGAACCTATTTTTGTTACCCAGGACTAACCCTTTTTTTTTTTTTTTTTTTTGTAAGAAAAGGAGCTGAAAAAGGGGTTCGGGCGCTCGGACCAGTCTCGCCTGAGTGGGTGCCTGGGGCGCCCGGACCAGTTTCGCCTGGGCGGGTGCCCTGGCGATCTGGGCGCTCGGAGTCGGTCCAGACACCTGGACCGTAAAATTCATCCATAAGCTGATGTGGAGGGCGTCGACTGGCCGAGCCATGTGGTCTAGGTGCCCGGAGGGGTTCTAAGCGCCCGGAATGGGCTTATTTAAAGGCCTTCGATCAGGAGCTTCAGAACGATAACAACAACAATTTTCTCTCTTGCATGTGGCTCTGGAAAAGCTCCGACAACATCGAAAGGCTGCTTCAAAGTTCGAAGAACAAAGAGTCTTTTAGATTTCCTTTCTGTATTGGTAACATTATTCTTTTTAGTTCTTGTAATCAATTCCTGTAATACATTTACGAATTGATAGTGCTGGCCTTAGAGTAGGAGTCATCGAAAGCTCCGAACCAAGTAAAACTTGGTTTGTTAGCATTGCTGTCTTTTCTTCCGTTGCGTTCTTGTTATTAATTTGCTATCGATTTGCGACGATCGCTATTCACCCCCCTCTAGCGTCTTTTCGATCCTACAAGTGGTATCAGAGTAGATACCGCTCTGATTTGGTACAAACACCAATTAGGTAAGGGGGTGATTTTTTTCTTGCTTTTAATACTTGTCTCTCGGTTTTTTTTTCTTGATAAAATCCAAACTGATATAATTACCTCTTTAGATAAATTTTTCATTGCAAACTACTCTGATTTGGTGCAACACCAATCGAACCTTAATACCCTTATTTTTCTCCCACACTGCTTATCCAAAACTTAGTCTCGGGACTTCTTTTCTTTTTCCTCTTTTGCATGCAAGGTTCATGGCCCAAAACGAGGGATACAACACCATCCGTTCTCCCCTCTTCAACGGGGACGATTTCCCGTAAGGAAGAAGCGGATGGAAGTGTACCTGAAGACCGACCTTGACGGTTAAGCATCTGTAAGGGATACAAGCCTCTAATCGACAACGCTGGGATTCTAATCGACCTTGAAAACTAGACTCCGGAAATGAAAAAGAAGGCGCAAATCAACTTCAAGGCATTGAACACGATCCACTGCGGACTCACGAAGGAGGAACTGAACCGCATCGGCCCATTCGAGATCGCCAAGGACCTTTGGGATACACTCATTAAGTTACACGAAGAACCAAGCGATGCAAAGGTAACCGAAAAGAATTCACCTCTGAATAAATTACCTAACGTCATAATGCAGGAAGAAGAAAAGATGACTTGGGATGACGAAGATCGGAAGCATTACAACTACCCCGCACTGATGGTAACGGAACTGGAATCAGAAAGCGAGACGGAACAAGGTGACGAGTCTGAAAACGAATCAAGCCAGAGTCCGCACTCGTTTCCGAAGGTTCGAACGAGGTATATTCTATCCCAACCTCTAAATTTTTTTAGAATAATTGCATGCCTAAATAAAAAATTAATAAAATCTAAAAAACAAAATGACATCCTCCTCAAGGAAAATCAACACCTTAAGGAACAATTTAACTCCTAAACAAAAACCTCTAACTTAGCTCAAGTCGAAAGACTTGAGGAAAAAAATGTAAAATTGAAAACTGAAATAACTAATCTAAAAGAATTGTTAGAAAAATTTACAACTAGATCTAAATACCTAGACATGATACTTGAATCACAAAGAGCTGTGTACAATAAGTTCGGACTCGGATATAAGTCCAGCTCGACTAACAAAAACTTTATATTACTTTTAAGCCAAAATAAGAAACAAACTAAAGATTGAGTTCTAAAAGCATGCCTAATCACGTAAGTAGAACCCAATCAATTTTATGTATCTAAAAATGAAATTTATTATCTAAAACTAAACCAAAATAAACCTTCAAAGCTAAATTCCAAACTTAAGAATAAAATTAAATCAAACAATTCAAACTAAAAAAAAAAAATTATAAATTCAAATCAAATAACTTCAAAGCAAATTATCATCAAGTTTATTTTAACTACAAAAGTAATCGACATAAATCTAAACCTAAAAGTTCAATAACTCAGGGGGAGGCTCCAAATTAGTTGACACCTCTAAAATAATAGTTTACCCAATTGGGTAATTAGGTCTAGATTAAAAAGGAACAAAAGTTTAATTTGAAAAACAACACTGGAGAAGTTTTGGATGATAATGGGTTAGGGAAGCTTTGTCTATGCATGTGTAGGAAGATATAACTTCGACCTGGTGCATTTGACTTAGTGGAACTAACTGAAGCTACCCCTTACTAATCTTAGTCGGTTAGATCAAAGTTTTGTTGTTAAGTTCAGTGGATAGGACTATTTGGAAAACCTCGAAGGCGTGATTACTCTAATGATGTCCAGGTGACTCATCATAGCTAAAAAGTTTATCCAAAGAATACCTGTTTGTTGAACCTAAAGCTAAACTTGTATCTAACACAAGTCAAACCAAACCATAAAATTTTACTTAACTCATATCATAAAATCATAGGATCTCTTTGTCTGAAAACTAAGACTGGGTGAGATGAATTAAAATTAAAAATAAAAATTGGAGTTAAAATTGAAATTAAAATGAAAATAGATTGAATTAAAATTATAATCAAATTCACACTTGACTAAAAGTTTGCTTCTCCAAATTTTTAGGAATCTAAATAGATGTTGGATAGTGGTTGCTCCCGACACATGATCAAACAATTCACAAAGTTAACCTTCAAAAGACTAGGAACAATTGCCTTTTGAAACAACGGTAAACTGAAGGTAATTGGAATAGGTAACATTGAATTAGAATCCAATTTTATTATTAATAAAGTACTCCTTATTGAAAATTTTAAGTTTAACTTGCTCAGTGTTAGTCAGTTGTGCGATTCAGAATATAAGGTTAGGTTTACATCCACTGAATGCTTAATTAAACATAAGAAAGATCCTATAATAAAATTAAAAGGACTTAAGGACAATAACATTTATACAATTAACCTAGCTAGTTCCTTAACTGAGAGCCACTTGACACAAAAAGAGGAGACCTGGCTGTGAGAATGTCCCATACCAACTTTAGAAATCTCACCAAACTAAATGACTTAGTTAGAGAGCTACTAAAACTACCTAACTTAGAATCAACAATCTGTAATGCTTGTCAACAAGGAAAACATACCAAATCAACTCACAAACCAACTACTCAAATTCAAACTAATTCAACACTTGAATTATTACATTTAGATTTATTTGACTCACATGAAATAAAATCGATTAATGGAAATTTATTTTGTCTAGTAATAATTGATGATTACTTAAGATTCACTTGGATAAAATTCTTAAAAAGCAAAGATGAAACATTTGAAATATTTAGTAATTTTTGTAAACAAACTGAAAATGAAAAAGACTCAAAAATCAAAAGAATTAGAAGTGATAATGGTTGGGAGTTTAAAAATCATAGGTTTACTAAATTCTGTTTAGAAAATGAGTATCATAAAAAATTCTCATGTCCTAATACCCCTCAACAAAACGAAATAGTAGAAAGAAAAAATAGAACTCTCCAAGAAGCCGCTCGAACAATGCTTAATGAATACCAATTACCAAAATATCTCTGGGCAGAAGCTGTTAGTACAACCTACTATGTATAAAATAAAACAACAATAAATAAAAAATATAATAAAACCCCATTTGAAATTTACTATAATAAATTACTGAATATAAAATATTTTAAGGTATTTGGGTGTCCTATTTACATATTAAACACAAGAGAAGATTTGGAAAAATTTACCAGAAAAGTAGAAAATGGAATCTTTGTAGGGTTCTCCCTAAACAGTAGAGGATATAGAGTTTACAATAAAACCACTCTAAGAATTGAGGAAACAATCAATGTCAAATTCGACGAAATTACTAAATCCAAAGAACTTAACTCAACTTCAATATCAATCAATTGATTTCGTTAGACCGAGCACTAATCTAGGGGGAGCAAGTGAAAATCCAATAGACGAATATGAAGTTGAACAAAATCAACCACAAAAACAAACACAATATAGAACAATAAGAGTTAACTCAGACTACCTAATTGAACAAATAATAGGTGACCCAGACCTAAGAGTTCAGATTAGATCATCATTCAGAAATCTAAGTCAAATATCCTTAATCTCTAAAATTGAACCCATAACTATAGAAGAATCCTTACTTGACCCAGA
>JBBMJZ010407689.1:0-12678 GCA_037833815.1 Zingiber zerumbet
CTGTGTTATGAATTCTCTAAAAAAAATTTTGTTTCAAGATATGTCTTTGTTGAGTCTGAGTTTCCTTTCGCTAGTGATGACTCTAGTGCTGGTTCCTCTCCTGAAGTGGTACTTGGTGTGCCTTTAGAGGATTCCTTATCTAGCGACTCTTCACCTCTTTGCTTATATGCACCGTCACCCATACCTACACTCCTTGCCTAGCCTGACCCGCTGCAACCTCCACCTGATTCTATGGCCAAACCCCCACTCCCACCTTGTTGGACCCAGGCCTCGATCCTCATCCTATGGTCATCCATTCCAAAAATAATATCTTGAAGCCCAACCCTCACTTTGGCCTCACTACTTTCACTGACATTACTCTATCTAAGCCAACCACACATACTACTGCTCTTAAGGATCTCCACCGGCGTACAACAATGTCTGAGGAGTTTGATGTTCTACTTAGTAATGTCACCTAGGATCTTGTTCCATCTTACATCCATTCGAATATGGTTGGATGTAAATCGGTGCTTTGTATTAAATGCAAGTCTGATGGCATTATTGATCACTATAAGATCCATCTAGTTGCTAAAGGATTTCATCAACACACATGTCTTGACTATACTAGAACTTTTAGTTCTATGGCAAAATTGACTACAGTTCATATTCTACTATCCCTTACAAATTTCAATGGGTGGTCTCTTCATCAGATGAATGTGAATAATACTTTCTTTAGGGTCAGTTGGATGACTATGTTTATAGTCGGCCTCCTCGATTTGTTGACTCTAATTTTCGCTCTCATGTATGTAAGTTAAAAAAAGTGATTTATGGTCTTAAGCAGGTGCACACGCCTAGTACACTATGCTTCATCAATTTTTACTTAGTGTCAGGTTCATTGGCTCTCGTGTTGACACATCTCTATTTATTTTTTGTTCTGGCGGTGTTATTATGTATCTCCTTGTCTATGTTGATGATTTGATTCTCACAGGAACTAATTTAAGCTCTCTACAGGGATTCATTGATCAATTGAGTAATTGGTTCTCTGTCAAGGATCTGAGTTCCTTATCTCTACAGGGGGCCTTTGTCTCTCTCAGAAAAAGTATCTCCTTGACATTTTTATCAAGATTAATATAGCTGACTCGAAGCATGTTCAATCGCCTCTTGCCACGTCTACTGCGCTGCACCTTACGGATGTCTCACCCCCTATGGGCATGACCTTATATCATCAAACATTTGGTAGTCTGCAATATCTTTCACTTACTCGTCTAGATATTTCCTTTACTATTAACAAACTATTTCAGTTTATGCACTCTCCTTCCTCTCTACACTAGGGGGTCGTCGAATGTCTATTGTGCTACCTTAATGGTATGCATTCCTATGGTATTTTTCTCTAACAACATTGCTCCCCTTCCTTATATGCCTACTGTGATGTGGATTGGGCTGATGATCACACTTCCACTGGTGCTTATATTATTTTTCTGGGTTCCAATCTAATCTCGTGAAACTCCAAAAATTAGGAATCTATCGCTCGCTCATCTACTGAGACTGAATATCGAGTGGTCACCTCTACAACTATGGAGTTGCAATGAGTTTGATCCATTCTCCTTGAACTTGTGTTGCCCTTGTGCCTTCTCCCATCTCTATCTACTGTAACATTGATACCACATACTTATGTGCCAATCATGTGTTTCATTCTCGCATGAAGCACATTGGTATGGATTATTATTTTGTTCGTGAGCTGATTTAGAGTAACAAAATTTGTGCCTCTCATATCTTGTCTTCTGACCATTTGGATGATGCTTTGATCAAGCCCCTCCCTAGTTCATGCCTTCATCTCCTATGCTCCAAAATTGGTGTTTGTATGTGCCCATCATCTTAAGGGGGTCTATTGAAAGATATTTTCTATTATCCTATATTATCTTTTGTATATTTTATATATTTTGTTTCTTTTATCTCCTTGTATTCATCATTGAGATATATGAAATCATATATTCTCTCAATAATTTTTTACATAAGATATATGATGGGAGGAAAGAGTCGAGATTCATTAGAACACAAGATGATTGTTCATCCCAAATAATTCAATATCATCGGTGATAGTAAATCACGGGATTTCTTAGAGTAGAAGATGAAACGGCCCCTTTAAAACGATCCATATATTCGGAAAAGAGATAAATCTCACGGCAATCCATTGTAGGGGGGTCTCGCCCTTGGTTTACCCTCTGCGATCCCCGATTTTCCGACGTGGTAATGAGTAAAATCTCACGGCATGCAGTGGGGTCTCGCCCTTGGTTTACCCTCTGCGATCCCCGATTTTCCGACGTGGTAAAACCCGCGAATCAGTGACTGCCACTTCATCTCTTAATTCCTCCTCACTTATCTGTTCATATCGCATATGCCTACTAGCTAAGCTAATTTCTCACTAAATTCTTCTGTATCTCAATTCCACCACAATTATCATATCAAATCATATGCCGAGGTACTGCCACTTCCTTACCTGCTAATTTCTCAATTCTATGGCAGCTGCAATTCGCTCGACCGGACAAATCCCTCTACCGTCCATTCGAAACACCTGCTCTTCTACACGGCATTGTTGGCCATCAATGAGTATGAATGGCTGCTATGGAGGTAGTACTGCTACCGACAAGGCGGCGGTGGGTGTCTGCGAGACGCGGACTTTGGCATCAGTGTCGGAGTCGGAGCATGCGGTGCCACAGCTTAAATTAGCGGTAGCAGCGTTGGAGGCCCAGCCACCAGAGTCTACCTCTGGCATTATCCGTCTCCAGGTACGAAAAGCAAGCAAACACCACCTTATCATCTTTGCTTTGCATCTTTTTGATTGGTTGCTTTTTTATCCACATTATCTCCTCCGCGGTTCGATGCCGAGAGTGTTTAATTTCATGTTTTAAGTAATTTTGGCTAATAATATATTCCAGTTCACAAACTAAGATGGGGAATGTGTATGAATTTAAATTGCCTGAATTTGTGAGTTAGATATGATTTGGTCCATCAGATTATTTTTAGTAAAAACAATTCAATAGGAATATCTTGGGTGTGAATAGAGAGAAGATGCGTTCAATTGTGCACTTTGAGATTTTTAAAATTAGAGTGTGTTATGGTAAAGAAAATATATACATTAAGTGCATGCATCTATATATATATCTATTAATTATTGTTGACTTCGGCCATACACCCAACCTATGTGTAGGTACCAATTCGTCAGCGGAGGGATGCCCTGGAGTGGCTACAAGCACAACATCAAATCTCCTCAAGCCCTTGTTGTTTCTTCTCCTCCAGGACGCTCAATCAGACTTCGACAATCCTCCCTTTAGTCACTAGCAAAGGAGTAGTGAGGCTGCTGAAAGATGATGAAGATGATGATGATGTGAATCAATCATTAGTTAGCATAGCTGGTGTTGGCTCTGCAGTCTTCTTCCGAGGCTTTGATTCCTTTGCCTTACATGACTGGCAATCCATCAGAAGGTAGTAATCATTCAATTCTTGTTTTTATTCCCCAATATAAGCAATGGATTTCATTAAATTGATGTTGAAACTTGGTCCTTTCATCATTCACTTCTCCGTCTCTTGACTTAATTAGCCCAACCTACAAATCAATTGACTTGCTCAAATGCGAAATCTTTGAGTCTCTATATAGCGAGTTAATCATACTTGTCTCCTCTGACCTATTGCTATCTATTGATGATGTCAATTTTTCATCACACAGCTTAAGATTGATCGACCAACAAAGTGAAGAAATCATTGTTTGCATTTACATAAATAAATTGGTTGAAAGTTCTGACTACCTTGTTAGGATCTACAGAGAGGTTCGGTCTTTTTGGTCTAATTTTTTAGTTAGTGTTGTCCCCTATAGTGTATATCAGTATATGGCTGTACCTTTCTTACTGTCATTCTAAATAGACGGTTTAATCATGGCAATAATAACTAGTGACATTTTTATGAAACAGATAAACCACAAATTCACTGACCAAGGCAATACAAGCACAATGATCATCATCAGTGATGGGCAGTGAAGGATTAAGTTGTTTTGCACTTAAATAGCGTTCCTTGTGAGAGTCATGAACTGAGTTGTTTTATCTTTGTCATAACAATTTGTATTGTTGTCGGAAACGATGTTGGATCAATATTTGATACACACTTGTTGTTTCACATAAATGAACCAACACATCGAACAGGTAAAAATGTTTTGTCACATGATTTTCATGTTTGTATTCCATGAGTTAGAAGTGACTTAGCATGATTTTATTTCTAGATAGAGCCTTTAATACCTTTGTAGGGAAATGGTAACCATAGTAGTATTGAATGCTTGGTTGTCTTAATTTATCTTGGATTTGTTTTTGTTTCTTGTCAAATTGTCATACTAAAATTTTGATATCAATCAAAACACATTTTTCTTGGTATGCTTAGATTCCTTTCTGAGGATTGTCCTTTTATTCGTGCCTATGGTGCCATGCGTTTTGAGGGAAGAACTATAATTGCCCCTGAATGGAAAGGTTTTGGTTCCTTTTACTTCATTGTCCCTCAGGTACACTAGCTTCTTTTATCATTCCATTATTTTTAGCTGCAACTAATTCATATTTCCTCTCTCTATCAATTATGTTTTGGAACTTGAGTGAAGTAACCAACTTTAATTTCTTAGTCAGTTGTTTTTTAAAAATCAATAATAGGTCGAATTCAACGAGCTTCAAGAAAGTTCAATGCTTGCTTTGACTATTGCATGGGATAACAATCTTCTATGGACATGGCAAAATGCCATAAATGAGCTTAAAGATACACTTGGACAGGTATACTATTGAGTGATGACTATTTTCTTTCTTGACAACTTTAAATTATCTCTACCAATAGATAATGAGAATTACATAGCCAAACTTTAACATCCTTGATAGTTGCAGATCTCCCCTTGTTTTGGTCGACTGAGGAAGTTAGACACAAAATCAGTTGTTCTCAACTTTCAGCATTTTCCATCCAAAGGATCTTGGGATATATCTGTTAAAAGAGCTCTTGAGATAATAAATGGAACAGAAGAAGAACTGGTGAAGGTAGATTACCTTATTTGAGAAATTAAAACCATGACAAATTATCATTAGCTCAAACCATGATAAGACATTACTCTTGGTTTATGAGTGACATTTATCCACATTGAATGTTGTTTCTCAATTTAACCAGATCTATGAATTTGTAAATTTTGGGCCAAGTTAGCATACTAGTTATTCTTATCGAATAAAACTTATGTCACAATTTGCATAGATGAGAGAACTGACTCATTAATTTGTACCCAACCAGTGGCCTAAAATGCTTAAGCCCATGCTATTTGTAACTCACCCATCTAAGCTTAGAAACCCCTTTATTGCCCATGGGTATCTCAACTTATACCTTCTCTTGTGACATAGGTTGTTTCCTCTGCCATTCTTTAGAATATAATTTTTTGTCCTTTACTGACACTATTCATTTGTCTAGGTTGTACTTGCACGATGCAGTAAATATATAACTGATACTACAACAGATCCTTTAGTTCTGTTAGCTAGTTTAAAGGTATGACATCTTTCATTTTTGTGCACACTCATCCATTACTGGCTAGCTTAACTTCTTTCACTTGCATCCTCAACAGGTTGAAAGCCAAAACTGTTTCCAGTTCTATTTACAGCCACCAGATTCGCCAGCATTCATCGGAAATACAGTAAGTTTTACTTAGTTCTATGGCTAACGCTACAATTGAATCTGTAACCTGTGGTGAAGCTACATATGTCAACTGTCGTTGATATTTATGTGAAACGAATTTCAATTGTTGTATAAATATTTCAATGATTTATAATTGTACTT
Organism: Zingiber zerumbet; assembly: GCA_037833815.1. Lineage (NCBI taxonomy): Eukaryota > Viridiplantae > Streptophyta > Magnoliopsida > Zingiberales > Zingiberaceae > Zingiber > Zingiber zerumbet. Next base: position 5,818 of record JBBMJZ010407689.1, read on the forward strand.
TGCTAAATTAATAATGCTTCTCCATTTTTTAAATATATATTTTTACATTTTAATAAATCTTTACACCCATTTAAAATTATTCTGCCTCTGCCTGTACTAGTGCTTGATTGGTTTAAGATTGTTCTAGTATATATGATATGATCAGGACTTGAGTTGCAATTTCCTTCATGAAGGAAATGACTAGCTATCTCACTTCACTTCCTAAACTTGTTTAATGCAAAGTGGCCTATGATCATTATGTTCCTATTTTCCCCTACAGACTTTCACATGGAAAGTGTCTCATCAGTAATTTTCACATGGAAGTTCAACAAACATGCACATTAGTTTCCGAAAAATCCTGTAATTTGCTATTTTTTATAAATTTTTTTGGGCGTAGTTTTAATGTACAAAAAGGTCAAGTGTTGTTTATAGTTTGTCTTTGGCATACAATTCCCAATTAAAGATATCATTTAAAGAAAACAAAGGAAGATAACAAGAAAGCAAAAGATTTCTTGCTTCAAAGATGACTTCATGTTTGTAAACATTGTGGACATTTTGAGATCCCCTTTGTTCATAACCCCCATCATCATGCATCATTGCTGTGATCTCTATGATAATATAACTAACCAATGTAGATTCTTAGGCTCTCAATTCTATCTTTGCTGTTAATTAAATTGCATGAGACTAAAGATCTTCCTTACAAATTATTCTGAATAGCCAGAGCAGTTGTTTCATCGGAAATGCTTACATGTTACAAGTGAGGCTTTAGCTGGAACACGCGCAAGGGGTATAACTAAGAAAGAGGATCTGCAGATCGGTCAAGAGTTACTTTGCAGGTTGCTCGTTTTCTATTTATCTAAGAAATATTTTATATTTTCCATCAACACAAGATATTTTTTCACATATACTTGTAGAAAATCTGCAAATTTGTATCCTGAGAAGTTTTGTGCTTCTTGCCATAATTGTTTATGTTACTTCACACTTTCCGCTCATGCTTAATTAGGCAATCATAGAGTAAATTTCTGTGTTGATCAGGTATCACTCTTGACATTTTTTGGCTTTCTTGCAAAGTTGTATTTTTCTCTAACAAGAAGGATATTATTGCCTTTTACTCTTTTTACTCTCTTTTTTTATGATACTAGTGTAGTTTCTTAAGAAATTGAACTTTTAGGTTAACTAGTTTGTTTTCAATTGGTGACCATTTGGTGACTATGAAGATCTATCATGCCATGTCAACTGAACAAGTTAAAAGTTAACAAACGAAGCAGCCGAAATAGGAATTGGAGGCAGAGAAATTGCTGAGGTTTTTTTTTTGGTCCTAAATGGTTTCAATTCTTTAGCGAAAAGTAGCCCTGAATTATTATACCCATTGTGCATTGACATTTACATATTATGGATGGTCAGAGCATGACTTTGATTGATACTATTGTTTCATTAAGCTTATTTAAACAATCTATAAGCCATCAAAAGTACCATCTGTTTATATTGCATACAAGTGCAAGTCGTGTTATGGTTTACAAGCGTATGTCAATGAAAAGTTTCAATTCATTTTTTGTCTTGTTAGGCTAACTTGTTTTATGACGTGCTTATTTTATCTATGAATTTTAAATTCCTAATTTCCTGTCTGGGTCAGCCACTTCTCAAGGATATTTGATTGAGTGATATTTGGTGATTACTGCCTCGCAAAACATAAATATGTACTAATAAATATATGTACTGATAAATTGATGATATTTTCCTGACTTGCAGCCCTAAAGATAATATTGAGTTTGTTATAGTACGAGAGAGCATTAGAGGAAAATTAGAGGCACGTTAAGTGTGAAATTCTTCTAGTATTTTAATTTTTATTCTCCATATAAAACCGTTAGTTTTTTTTTCTTACCTGTAATTTTGTTACATAGGTTATTTGTGATGATGTAATAATTCAGCCATATAAAGCACTTCGAAAGCTTCCTAGAGTCCAACATTTATCAGCTCAATTATCGGGGAGGCTAAGGAATAAATTTTGTGAGGTAAATTTCCAATAATTCTGCCAGGTTATCTTCTTGATAAGTATCAATACTTGAAACTATATAGACACTGACAATTACTTGTTTCATTCATATTCTAGCCAATAGATTTTAATTTACACTAGTGTCTTTTTATTCATGTTATTAACTTTCTAATTGGATTGCCTCAGTGAAGTTTTGTCTTATGATTCTTGCCCATTGATGTGTAACATGTCCACGACCTTTAGATATTTTTCTGGACTACACTAATAATGAAGTTTTTATCTTATTTTCTCTAGCATATTGAGAAATAATATTTTGGATTCTTTGCAGTTCGATATTCTGACATCCCTTCACCCAAGCCCAGCTGTTTGTGGACTGCCTATGGAAGATGCTCAGCGATTTATAAACGAAAATGGCATGTATCTTTTCTTTTGCTCTATTATGCCTCTTTAGAAAAGAAGTCGGAAACATCCTTTGGCGACTCTAGTAACCAGTTGAAGTTTTGAAAGCATTTTTTTTTTCATCAAATCGAACTCTAGCTCTAAATTTTCAACAATGCTCGATGGACTGAGTCCTCATCAATAGGATGAATGAATTAACGTCTCAAAGAAGGAAAAACTAGCAGCTTTTCACCTTTTTGTTCTCTTTTGTAAAATTCTCATTTGTGGTAAATTTCAGTGCTGAGCATCCATTGATGGGGAACTTGAACAGCTGCTATCCTTGTCTACCGTTGTGTATTAAAACAACTAGAACCAAGCAGCTATATTGATGGATAAACTGTAAAATCTATGAGAAATTAGGATATAAATTCATTCTTTGGTTGCTGCTTGAGTTATAATGCTGTTGATAAATTGAAACAATGTTGGATTTATTGTTTTGGGACAATCTACTTTTAGGTCATAGTAAAGGACTGTTTTTTTTTTAAATATGTGCCATTTTCTGGTGATGTGGCAACTATACTAGGTGCATTATGATCCATAAGCTGAACGTATACAAGATGGAGCTGCTAAGAAAATAAATGTATACGAGTTGGGGAAACTAGAAGATGGAGAAACTATAAATTGAATAGTACTCCAGCTTTTAACTTGTTGTCATTTGTATGATTAACTTGATATTTTGTCATTAGTTGTTGGTTCCTACTGAGAAACTGCTTTCTTGACTGTATCTAAATCCTGGTGTAGCATAGCAAACCTTGGATGTTTCCTTGAATCTGTTTGATATATAAAAGTGATATACTAATGTGGTAGCTCTCTTGTTCTGACATGACAAACTGTTTACCCTTTGCTAGAAACTTTTGATCGAGGAATGTATGCTGGTCCTGTTGGTTGGTTTGGAGGAAGGGAAAGTGAATTTGCTGTTGGGATCAGATCAGCTTTAGTGGTAAATGTAAGTTAGCTGTTCCAGTTTCATTGTTTTCTTTCTTGTATAATTTGTTACTACAATCATTATAACGAAACAATGTTGGAAACATCCTGACACATTTTGAGTGAATGTAATTCAATAAAGTATCTTCATGCACTTCTATTATTAATAAGTAGCGTGCAATCATCTTTTCTAAAAGACCTGACTTTTACTAGGTACATGATTTATTGAGGTAGGACCAACTCATATCTTTGTTTTTATTGTGTTATTTTCATTTGTTCCAACTTATTAGGAAGGCCACTCACTGCCGTCTATTTGTATCACCAAAGAAGAAAAACAACTTCCAGTGTTTCCCACTACAGTTTTACCTCTTTTGCTAGTTTAGATCTCAGTCAAATGCATTTAACTTATCCAATTACAGGGCGTTGGAATGTTAGTTTATGCTGGTGCTGGAATAGTAGAGGGGACAAATCCTTCCTCGGAGTGGGAGGAGTTGGATCTGAAGGAATCCCAGGTTTAAACATGTGCTCCTTCCCGTATTTTCTGTCACTTTCTTGTGTGGATATGTTATTCCTTCTCCTTTCCACCACCCCTTTCAGTTCACAAAGTTGCTTCAGTATGAAGACACAGTTGCGTGCTTTTAAGAATTAAAGAGGACAAGCACGGCTAGTTGAACGGTAACTTCATTATCCCTTGGTTGGGATTATATGTCATCTTATACATATATGCTCTTGATTTCTTCATGACCTCTACGTGATAGATGCTAATGATATGTGTCAACCTTTATGCAAGTAAAAAGTTTCTGTATGTGTGTCTGTCTGTCTGGTTCCTGAGTTCAAAGCTATGGCAGGTGTTTGGTACTTCATATATATACATGCATTATGATTGCTATATCATGAGAAATGTTTACCTTCTCAATTGCAGTGTTCACTGAAAATGTAATATTAATTGGTCTGCGGGCGACCCCATTCATCTGAAATAGTTAGGAATGGGGATCGGATTCATTCAGCATGCTCGGGCAAAGAGATGAGGGGTATCTTCAATGACAGTTCAAATCCAATGTTTGTCAGGTGCAATCGTAGTAGCATCTGTTTCATTTCTTTTTTGATATTATTAGGAAATTGAAATACATAAGAGATGAGTATGCATAATTATATATATCAACATTTTATCTGCAGTGTGATGGTTAATTTGACCTCTTGCATTGTTCTGTATTCTTGTTTTGAGTGGGTGAAGTGGGAGAAGTTTTCAAGTATTTTGTATTTTCACATATATGAAACTTTTCAAAACAAATTAATACCATGAAATCAAATACAGATAAATTGAACTGCAGATAAAATTGATACATGTATGAAAAACTTAATGAAACCTGAAATGCAAATTGACATACAATCTACAATAATTTTAAAGATGATCTTAAAGATGTCCCAATTTGATCAAACGAGTGCATTTGAATGTATCGAAAAAAAAATCAAAATGCAAAATTTTCTCCATGTGGTTTTGGTTGAAAGATTCACTAATTCACACCAAAACCTACTAGTCTGCAAAGAATTTCATTGTTCTTTGTCGGATTGCTTCCTTGACAAACCTTCAGAAACAATTAGAAGAGTATGACAGCATGATTTATAGATCATTTGAACATCCATAAATATGTAGATATTTGCTAAACACATGATATATTTTAAACTGTACCTTTAGTAGATTTCCAAGGTTCAACATCAACATCAACATCCATCCCATCCTCATCTTCCTCGCTGTCAGCTTCAACCATTTGATTATCTAGTGCTCCCTGATGGTTATCCAAAAGCTCTTGCAAATCTCATAACTATAAAAATTGACGATATACACATTCATTAGTTAAGTATTGAGGGAATGGAAGACACATATGAGATACAAGTAACGAGGGATGAGAGAAGTATTGTGATAGTTACAATAGGAAAGCCGTGCATAACCAATGCATGTAGCAACAGACAAATTAGTAAATGTCAAATACAGGATTATCATTTCACCTTCAACATTTGATCATGCGAAAAGCTGTCGAGAAGCTACTATTCGTCTCCCTTCACATGACCCATGACCTGAGACGGACTGTGAGAGATGCATGTAAGAGACGCCTGATATGAGTATTATCATCTTTTGCCACCAAAAAGCGCTTACCGTTTGAGAATGCTACAAGGCCAACATGAGATGGGATGTCAATACCGAACAAACTTTTAAAAGTATTGACAACAATAGTGCAAAAGACACACCAAGGCGCTCAATTGGGTATTCTGAATGCTCTACGAGTGGCTGAATTATCCTATTTGGCAGAATGCTGATCAACCTATCAAACAAAATCTGATTTTAGAGAATAAAGAAGTTTAGGAGTTCGAATTGGAAAATAATACGGCCTAAATTAGCAAATGAATTCATGGAGAGGTTCGTCCAAAAACCTAATCACTCCATCTCCTAATCTTGTATTCATCGTGCTTTAAAATTAAGATTATTTAATAATTTACAAAAGTAAAAAAAAGAGTTCATTTATCTGTGTATAATAATTCACTGTATCTACCAGCATAGTATTCCTGTCTGAGAGCGAAGAAGATGACGTGCTAGTTCTGATGAATACTTTATTGACTCGTGGAAATGCTCTACTTGGAATTGCCATGTGCCAAAGACTCATATACCTGACTATTACTAGACTAGATATTGCATATGCAGTTGGCTAAATCAGCCAACATATGCACACACCTATGATGAGCCACTGGAAGGTCACTGAAAGGATCCTTAGATATCTCAAACGATCTCCCGAAAGAGGGATATGCATGAACAACAACAAAATCTCATAGATTGTGGGCTACTGTGGTGCAGACTGGGTTGGAGACACTCAAGACAGAAAATCAACTACAGGATACTGCATGTTTGTGGGAGGAAATCTAATATCTTAGAAAAGTAAAAAACAATTAGTTATTTCCAGATCAAGCGTGGAGGCAGAAAATAGGGCAATGACAACTGCAACTAGTGAAATAGTCTAGTTGAAGCCTTTAGTCGAAGAGCTGAGATTTATGGTCACAACTCCTATTAAACTATATTGCGACAACCAATCATCCATCCATATTGCTTTAAATCTAGTCTTTCATGAGCGAACCAAACACATCGAAGTTGATTGTCACTTTGTGCGTCAAAAGATAGAAGACAAAACCATAATCACTTCTTATATACAAAGTCATGAGCTCCTTGCTGACATCTTCACTAAGAGGACTACAGTTAACCATATGCAGAACATCCTTATCAAGTTGGACTCCATGGATATATATTCGCCAAACTTGAGGGGGGAGTGTTGAAAATAAGGAAGATAATACAGTTGGAAATCCACCGTTATCCAAATCATTATTTGGCCAACCACCCAGCCATTGTTTGGTTGTAAAATCAGCCTCTTTTGGCTAGTTTATCATCTACTAATTGGTTGCCACTGTTGGTGCAATCATGCCCTGGAAGTTTCAATGTGTTGACAATTATTTAAGTTTAGGTTAATACGTTGGATCTAACA
>JBBMJZ010407732.1:0-12675 GCA_037833815.1 Zingiber zerumbet
TAATAGAATCTCAAAATCTAGTTTAAAGAATACCTCCATCCGACGTTTCCATTGGGCGAAGTCTCCCTCAAATTTTGGTGGGTGGATGCTTGCACCGGTCATTGTCTCGTTGCTTCAGTCGGTGGTTAGTCCTTCTAAGGCGGTCTGACTCTGATACCACTTGTTAGGTCCCTTGGTGGCCGGCTTGAGGCAGTGGATTGTCTGAAAAAGAAAATAATAGCTTTCCCGTTCTTTCAACTCAAAAGCAACAATAATAATAACTTAAATTAACAAAATAACAAGGCAGTACAACCTAGGTGGTTGTTAATCCAAGGGCAATGAGAAACTTTAAAAGATCTCCTTCGTGTTGGCGGAGAAGCCTCTTACAATTGTTAGACGCTCAGACAGTTGCTATGAAAAGAATACAGGAGTTGATACCTATTTCCTAGGTTCAGGAGTCTTTTTATAACCCCTAGAAAATCTTATACGTGGCTTGAAGGTGTCTTCCATAGGGCTAGAAGGCGCCTCCCATAGGGCTGGAAGGCACCTCCAGTGAGGCGCCAAAGGACTTTATCCTTTGGCAACGGCTAAAATCAGCCTAGTCAAAGGCACCTTCGTACTGTTCATCGAAGACACTTTCCAGCCATAGAAGGCGCCTTCCACAGTGAAGGTGTGGGGGCACCTTCAATTCACTTTGAAGGTGCCTCCAACAACAATTCCAGCATCCTTTCGCTCTTCTGCTGCTCCGATCGCCTGGGTAATTGCGGTTATCCGAAATAGGGCTCACCTGGACCCATTTTTCAACCTTCTCCTAGAGCAGACTTCCACTCCGGGTTCTCATCCCTCGGAACATTACACACGTTCTTCTCGTCCATAGGTGTACTCTACCACAGTACCTCGTCCCTCGGATGCACTGAGCTCGTCAGCTCCCTTCCCGTGCCATCTTTCTAGCTAGCTGCGTCTTTCACTCGACTTCTTGAGTTCCTAAGCTTCTGCACACTTAGACATAAGGGTCAAATATAGCAGGACCTAACTTAACCTGATTGATCACATCAAAACTACCACAGGGTTCCAACACTGTGTACAACAAGTCCGGACTTGGATACAAGTCCAGCTCAACCAACAAATCCTTTATATCATTAGTTAACCAAAATAAGAATCAAGCTAAAGCTTGTGTTCCAAAAGTGTGGCTGACCATGCAAGTAGGAATTAATCAATATTATGTACCTAAAAATGAAATCTATTACCTAAAAACAAATCCAACTAAACTCTTAAATACAAACCAAAATGAATTCTTAAAATCAAAGTCTAAACTTAAAAATAAAACAAACTTACCCGGTAGAGTAATTAAGACTAGCTAAAATAGGGACAGTAGTTTAATTTGACAAAAGTATTGGTGAAGTTTTGGATGATAGTAGGTTAGGAAAACTCTGTCTATATATACTTATGAAGATATGACTTCGACCTAATGCATTTGGCATAGTGGAACTAACTGAAGCTACCCCTTACGGATCCTAACTAGTTAGATTAAGGTTTTGTACTAAGTTCAGTGAATATGACTATTTGGAAAACCTCGAAGGCATGATTACTCTAATGATGTCCAAGTGACTCATCATAGCCCATAAGTTTATACAAAGAATACATGTTTGTTGAACTCAAAGCTAAACCTGAATCTAACGCAAAGTTAAACCCAATCCTGAAATTAAACATAATTCATCTCATAAAATTATAGGATTCCTTGATTAAAAATGTAGATCGGGTGAGATGGCTAAGAAATTAAAACTTAAATTTAAAATTCAACATAAAACTTAAATTTTAAAATGAAATATAAAACTTAAAATTTAAAATTAAAATTAAAATTTTAAATTAAACATAAAACTTAAATTTTAAATTAAAACTTAAAATTTAAATTAAAGTTTAAAATTAACTATAAAATATAAAATTAAAAATTAAAAATAAAACTTAAAATTAAAAATTAAAATTAAAATTAAAATTAAAGTTTAAAATTAAATATAAAACTTAAAATTTAAATTAAATTTTAATTTTAAAATTAAACATAAAACTTAAAATTTAAATTTAAACTTAAAATTAAATATAAAACTTAAAATTTAAATTTAAAATTAAACATAAAACTTAAAATTCAAACTTAAAATTAAAGTTTAAAATTAAATATAAAACTTAAAATTAAAATTAAAATTTAAAATTAAACATAAAACATAATATTAAAAATTAAAATTAAAACTAAATTTAAAATTAAATATAAAACTTAAAAATTAAAATTAAAATCTAAAGTTAAACATGAAACTTAAAATTAAAATTAAAATTAAAATTAAAATTAAAATTAAAATTAAAATTAAAGTTTAAAATTAAATATAAAACTTAAAATTTAAAATTAAACATAAAGCTTAAAATTTAAATTTAAACTTAAACTTAAAATTAAAATGAAAGTTTAAAATTAAATATAAACTTAAAATTAAAATTAAAATTTAAAATTAAAAATTAAACATAAAGCTTAAAATTAAAATTAAAAATTAAAATTAAAAATTAAAATTAAAAAGTTAAAGGTGCCTCCAGAAGGCGCCTCCCGATAGCACCTCCCGAAGGCGCCTTCGACACCTGTAGAAGCCGCCCTTTGGAGAGGCAGGAAAAATTCCGCGTAAGCGGTGGAAGGCGCCTTTAGCCAATTGAAGGCGTCTTTCATAACCGATGGAAGACACCTTCCATGAAGCTTGAAGGCGCCTTCGAGCAGTATTTTTCTAGCGAACAGAGACGATCTCTGTTCGCTATTTCAGCCGCAATAAGGCGCCTTCCAGCTCGGATTTCTCAACAATTTCATTCTCAAAATCTCAAAAATGCCTCCTAGGTATACCTTACCTCAATATTATCTTCAATACTTAGTTTATATGCATTTTTCTTGTATATTTATGCTTATATGTGTATAAAATTTAGAAAAGACGACATGTTACCCCTAGGCCTAGCAATACTCCATCTACTGATGCTAGATTCCCTACTGAGCAGCTTAAGTTGTCCTTCTTACAACATACATATGTGCCCCTGAAATCTAGGTACTTAAGTAGAACCTTTTTTACTCAATACTGCGCCCCTATCACATAGATTATTGAGTACTACCAGTTAGATAAACTGATTTACTACGGTGATGTAGTAAATCTCGATTTGTGTGCTCAGTTATATAACAACCTAGAAAAGATGGATGATCCGACCTACTCCACCAGAGTTGGTGAAAATGATTTTCACTTTTTCCCAACCTTATTATATGATAGTTTAGGACTTACGAGATCTACATGCACATTTTTGTGCTACCCTGGTAGGGATCTACCATTTAGCGAGTCTTACTTTCATATTACATTAGATACTATCTATATGTATATTTTGGGGGAGGAGAGACTATCTACAGTGACTAACTTTAGGTCACTCTCCCTTAGGGTCCAGGACTATATCCTATATCGAGTCTTGACCACATACATTCTTTCAATCACATCTCACAATGTTGCAATGATGCGACCTTCCCACTCTTTCTTTTTATATGCCCTTTGTCAGCATCTAGATATTGATATTGCATTATATATATTATCATACATGCATCCAGTCTCGTCACTAGGCATCAGGTTTATATGCCCTATTGTCACATCTTGACATACATATTTTCAACCATAGGAGTAAATATAACCCAGGGTACGTCTAGCTCCCTTAGTACATATAACGAGTTTGATCAACGTCAGCTAGCCCTAGTGCATATAGACATCACTGTTGAGGGGGTTCTAGCCTGGAGAGGTGGGTCATAGCCGGCCATACCAGTCGAGGTCGAGGATGACTTTCCACCTATTCCAGCCAAGGGAGAGGAGTGGCCAGAGTTTACGGCTGAGGAGATATTTGGGTATGCTCTAACTTCGGACTAGCCTTCGATCTCGACCCAGCCCTCGACTTCTTTATTCGTCGAGGATTGACTCGCTCGACTTGAGGAGTCCTTCGTGTAACTTCAGCAGTCAGTCTCGGATGGATTCAACACACTCTGGGGGAGATGACCATGGGATTTACTTCTCTCCGAGACGACATGACCACCAAATTTAAGTAGATTCTTTAGGCTCTATGCGCTCCTGAGCGACCCCTACCACCACCTGCTGACGATGATCAGATCTGATCATGTTACATACATTATTATGCATTGTATATGACTTGACTTACTATTTTTATTTAGTTGTTTTTCAGTCTGATTGTTAAAATTAGGAATGCGTGTCATAGACTAGGACCATTATTTTTAAAATTATTTTCAAAAATTTACAAACTCTAGGGTAAAATTCTTTATACAGTTTTCTCAAAATTTCCTTATTTTTAGAATTTTCAAAATCAGTTTTAGCCTTAACCTAAATCAAATCCATAGAAAGCATGTTCCTATAGATCTAAGACTTGAGCATTTCACCAGCACATTAGGGCTACCTTGTTTATGTATTGTCAAACTTAGAAAGGGGTGAGATGTATAGGCAGCTTGCTTGGACTTAAGATGCTTATATCAGTGCATCAACATAAGTCAGGGCGTTAAATAACAAATCTATAACAATCAGGTTAAGTAATACAGGTTAGTCAAACACTAACTGAATACAAAGACCTAACCTGACTAACCAAGTGAACATTGCTATCTTCTGATAGTTAGTTAGTAACTAACGATTAGACAGTTAAGAATAATTTATAGTTGACTATATTATTTTGAAATAAGCTTAGGTCCAGGGGAGGATAATAAGTCAAAACATTCATTTTATTTTTTCAACAATAGATTATCACATGTTTTGAAAACTGTTTCATTTTTTCCAAACTACTTTAAAATAATTTTACAACACTTAGTATTTTAATTTTTGCTTTGGAGAACTTTAACTTTAAATTCTTTGTTTTTTTTGGAGAACTTAGCATTTTCAAATTATTTTTTGGAAAACTTTAAAGTTTCTAAAGTTAGTAGATTTTAAAGTATTTCTAACTTCATTAGCATTGTGAAAATGTTAATATACAGTATTTTCAAATTTGTTTTGAAAGATGTCTTTAAATTTTCTTTTTAAATTTTTTGAAATCTACTTTACAAGATGTCTTGAAAACACTTTGAAAAAGTTTTTGAAAAGGATTTTTCAAAACTAATTTTTTTGTTAATAAGTTATTTTATTTATCATTCTGAAATACTAAGTGGTTTCAAAACTATCTTTGAACATACTTTAACATATATTGTAAAACATTTTTTATTTTAAAAAGGGTTTATGGTTATAATATTTTTCCTCCCTCAAGTAATCTAGAGAATTATTTTATTGCAACAAGTTTTTCTCTGATTACTTTCCTTAGCACAATTTTTTTCTTAAATATTTATTCATGTTTTTTTGATGAATGTCAAAGGGGGAGGGTTAAGGGGTTAAATTGATTAAGTTAGCAAACTTTGAAATAAATCGGAATTCAAATAACTTAAACCATATTATTTGTCTATTTTTGTATTTTTTTTTTCCCACTAACTTAACCCAGATTGTCATTGCATTAAAAGGGGGAGATTGTTGGTGCGGTTTGGACTAATGGTCTAACTTAGGTTTTGATGAATGACAAGTAAGTTAAGTTAGGTTTTGTTGTGATGTAACAACTTGATTAAGTGTGTAGGAAATCCAGCTAGGTTGACGGCCTGACCGGATAACTGGTACGAAATCTAGCTAGGTCGATGGGCCGACCGGATAACTGGTACGAAGTCCAGATAGGTGGACGAGCTGACTGATATCTGGCAAGAAGTCTAGCTAGGTCAACGGGCCGACCGGATAGCTGACATGCAGTCCAGATAGATCGACGGGTTGACCGGATGTCTGAAAAACTAGTAAGTTAAGATTAGTCACTGGAGGAGAGTGACTAAGTGAGGATACGTCCTGATATTTCCACTATAAATTTTTTTGGAAACTACTGAAAGGTATCATTTCAATGAATGTTTATCTTATAATCCCGTAATATTTTTTTATATATTTTTAATGTGAGATTTTAATAGTATTTCCAACCGATCAAGTCAGTAAAAACGGAGCAACATGTAATTAAGCTAAAGTAAACAAACTTTGCATGCGATTATTCTTTGTTCTACCTGCACGGTAACATCGTGGCAGAGGCAACAAATGACAGTCTAACGTGGGCATACGATTGGCCTGTAGCACAGTACTCATGGTTTTGGGATATATATATATATATATATATTTATTTGTGGATTTGTGGGACATGAACATATATTTTATTGTCCAACAATAATGAGATAGATCATAAATAGTAATAGTTAGGATTCACTTAATTTGTTGTCTTGCATTTTTAGTTTAAGTACACCTACTTCATGCTTAATTTAATGTTTAAAGCTTGCTTATGTAGTTCGACACTGCTATCAGTGCGCTGTAAAATTATTTCTTTGACCATGCAGTTTTGGTCGAAGCATGCCAAATAAAGTCTAGAAATTTCTGGCGGGATGAGGATGATGATGCCAACGTGTGGGATAAATCTGTAAAAGAAAAACAAAACCATAGAGGATAAGATCTAGAGAAAATGGCCGGTTGCTGAGGCTGGGGAAGGTGGACTACAACATGACAAACTTTTCACACACGCTTGCTTCATTTTCACACCACGCTAGCTCTCTCTTCTCCCAAACCATCCCGATCACGTTGATCACAAAGAATCAATCCAACTCGATCACATATCTTCGATTAATTAATAAGTCCATTCATTCATTCATTCATTCCGAGTCAAAGTCACTGCAATAACCACATACATTCATTATATGCCCGGTGGCCGCTTCCGCTGCCGCTCATCATCCTTCTCCTCCTTCTGGTACGGCAACGGCCTCGACGAAGAAGAAGAAGAGCTCTCGAATCGCGACTGCCGCACCGGCGACGAGAAGTCCATCGTCTCCTGCATGGAAGAATAAGGAGTCGACGACGAGGAGGTGAAGCCGCCGTAGACGGCGCCGCTCATGTCCACGTCGTCCCTGCTCTGCAGGAGCTGCGCGTACTGCACCAAGTGCGGGTAGAAAGTCACCGCCGGCTGCGACTGGGCGGCTCCGGGAGACGGAGGAGCAGCGGAAGCCGTGGGCGCCCCCGCGAAGGTGCCGCGGCCGGTGCGACTTTGGACGCGCTCGGGGAAGTTGAGCTTCGCCTTCGCGCCCTTGAAACGCAGGGCCGCATCGTCGTAGGCGACGGCGGCCGCTTCGGCCGTGTCGAAGGTCCCGAGCCACACGCGCGCCGCCTTCTTGGGGTCCCGGATCTCCGCCGCCCATTTCCCCCAAGGTCTTTGCCTTACCCCTCTATAGTGTCTCCTTTCCTCCATATTCCCTTCAAGAAATTCACCATTAATACAATTTCCATGCACGTTTCAGTCTCTGTTGCTATTGGATCTATCTACAGATCTAACTGTGCATTTATTAATTCATCCCTAGCTACCTTTCCACCAAATCTCAACATGCGATGAGGGTTGAAACCCTAACCCACGCAGGAGCTTGCTCTCTCGCGTGGTGCAAGACGACGCACACATGGATGCATGATGAATTAATAATATATACATGTACGTATTTTTGTATACCTTGCTCATCAGAAGTAGTTTGTGCTGGTGCGGTATCCATCGATCCTGACCCTGATCGACCTAGCGCGTGGTGATCTGGTGGCTCAGCAAGCTCGCCGGTGGCCGGCGGCCGAGAGCAGCTGATTACTTGCGCGAGGGCGGAGACCATAGCTGACACGTCCTGCTCGGCGCGGCTAGGGATGTAGTCCGGTGAGAAGAAATCTCGTGCTTCCTTCTCCTCCGGTGCCTCGTCTGGAGGAAGGGACCTCTTCCCATACCTTCGATCCACCTTATAGATCTTTGTTCGGCTCTGTAACTGTATGTGCACCTCTGCTTCCCATTTGCAGTGGATGTTTGCAGCTGGTTTCAATTCAATATATACATGAGCGCAAAGAAAAGAAGATTAAAGGACAGAAAGAAAGAAAGAAAGAAAAACCAAAAAGAGAATAAGTGATAAGGAAGGAACTATATAAATAAAGCCGGAGAGAAAGAGATGAAGATAGTCGAAAGAAGAAGAAAATGAACACACACATGATTGAATAGTAGTGGAAGGCTTGTTGGGGGAGAGATGGTGATAAGAACAGGCAAAGTGCTAGGTGGATTGCTTTAATTTATTGGCTGTTTGAGGAGAGAAGTCCTAATTTGTCTTTTTCATAATATGGTCCTTGTTCCATCCTAAGAATATATATTAAACTTAATAGTGTTATTCTTAGATTTTAATAGTGTCGATTTTCTATTTAACCATATATATTTTATCTAGTCAAATTTTATAATGAATAAAATGATATTAATTTTTTATATATGCCTAAATTGATGAGTGTAAAGCACTCGGAGGGACATCAATTTCTAAAGATTTAAAGGATTTTTTTCGGTGATACTTTGCGACTTTATTCTTTTGCGGCGGCTCACTTTTCCCTTGCTTAAGCTTCGAATCTAAACATGTTCAATTGCCTTTTGATTGTAACATATTTATTTAAATGCCTTTTTAATGATTAATTAACGATTGATTGTTAGAGGTGTTAAGTATGGATATAAAAAGACTAAAACGGAGACTTAATTTTTCAAAATTATATATATATATTTATACAAATTTCAAAATTAATTGCCATCACGGTCCCGTCCCTTTTATAGTTACTGAGAAAAAAAACATTTAGTCTATCATTGCTCTCCTGTTGCTTTTGCTTAAGTCTACCATTAGTAGGGCATATCTAATGCTAGGTGTCATTATAGGAGGTTTTATGTCCTATTTCAAAATTAACAAAAAATCATGCATCTCTCTCATGGTCCACTCTTTATTTATGTTTTATATTATAGATAATTTAATTTATATATTATTTATATTTGAGGTAGAATATGTATTTAATATATTATTATTTAGATGTACCTCTTTAGATAACTATGGAACTGATCATATGAGACGTCCGAAATTAACGTATAATCTTTTACCATCAAAAGAAATTCCCTCCCACTATGAGAGGGAGTTCCTTCTATTTGACACATCTTCCACAATGGGAGCTTATGTGAATGTTCTTAGTGTATCGAGCTAGGGCATTACATGAGTTAGATACTTACCTGTCTCTAAGTATGTTTTCCATTTTGATAATTTCTTTTCGCTAGTATGAATTGAAAGATTTTTCCGCCCTTACTATGCATATTGCGACAATAAGCTTTTCCTAGCTGAGTTCACAATTTTAATTTATTGCATTTGCCTAGGGATCAAAATACAGAGCACAGAAATTAAAAGGGCATTCCATGTTTAATAAATCGGGATGCTCTTTTTATAAAAATGATGATCCATCATAATTTTTTATCTTGAAAATAAAATATTTGTATGAACTATTATAATAATTATAGTATACCATAAAAATTACCAAGACTAGCTATTAAAATAATTGTGGTTTATTTAACTATGTATTTAATATTTCATCATTAATTAGTGACAGAATAAAAATTTCATCATTAGTTTACGATAGAATATTAAATTAGTCATTATTTAGTGATGAAATTCTAATTCCGTCTCTATTTTACTGATTTAAACTTTCATTACTAATTTTTAATTTTCTTGTAATGGTAGCTATCTAAATAACTGTTTAACTATTATATAGTTATAGAGATTCTATAAAAGTTATACAAATTTCATTCCTATCTTTTGCTTATTTAAAAATAATTTTTATAGAGATTATTTTGAAATTAGTAAGAAACTAGTAGTGAGTATTTAAAAATAGAAGATAAAAGTTAATAAAGGTAGTTAAATGATAATAATATTCTTAAACTATATAAATTATTTTTTTAATTATCTAAATATATTTTTGATACACTATTTTATTTATATAATTATTATTATATTTTAAATATTGTATAAAATTATTTTGTATATAATAAAAAAATATATAAAATAAATAAAAATAAAAAATGATAAAATGTATATGCATACACAAAAATATGTATAAAAATTTCTAGAAATATAAAATATTATTTAAAAAATAAATATTTAAGTAGGGTGACAATTATGTAAAATGATAAATTTATTAAGCTAAAAAATATAGTGGTAATTACGTAAAATGATAAATTTATTAAGGACGTAAATGTCAACTTTTAATTTTAGACCATAAATAAAAAAACATAAGTAAGAAAATATATCAAAAATTTGCTTCTAGCTTTTGAATAAAAGTTCACCTTCACAAATATTCAAAGAATGCTTTTGTATAGCTAGAATCCAAGTAGCGTTCAATAGAAGCTCTACCAAATACTCCCATAGTTATTATAATACTCTAACAGCTCCTACGAGTTAGCACAGATGGTTTATACAATAATATTATCATAGATAAATGAGGGGTTGATTATTAGTAGATGTGAAATGTTGTGTTGGTTACCTTATCTCATGTATGTACTATTATTATTGGGTAAAACCCCTCGTGATTTACCCTTTCTCGATAAATGTGGGGCCATCAAGATAATAATTTCATCTTTTTTCACCTCCCGTATGCACTACTGTTACAATATTATACCAAATTAAAATAATTTTAATAGAATTTAAGTAATTTTCATAAGTTTCTAAAATATTTTATTCAAAGTAATTTTTATTACAATGAAATTAATATTATATATTTTTATATATGATATACTAATTATTATACGTTAAATAATAAATTCAGTTAGACTTGGATGACCAGTTCAGTCTCATAAACTTTTTCTACCGGCCACCCAAATAAATTTGAAAGCGCTCTCGATGATCACCAAGAAGTTCAACATTTTATAGATTCCTATAGAGTCCAATAATATTTAGAGAAAAAATTTCTATAAATTCATCCTAATTAAGGATTAAAAATAATAATAATTTTACGATAGTAATATGAATA
Source organism: Zingiber zerumbet (assembly GCA_037833815.1). Classification (NCBI taxonomy): domain Eukaryota; kingdom Viridiplantae; phylum Streptophyta; class Magnoliopsida; order Zingiberales; family Zingiberaceae; genus Zingiber; species Zingiber zerumbet. Next base: position 10,899 of record JBBMJZ010407732.1, read on the forward strand.
CAGTAAATCTAAACAGCCAGAATCTGGCCAACCAGAATCTAAGTATAAAATACTTTATTATTGCATGTAAGCTTAATTAATATGTATAATTTTAATTAATACACATCAATAAAAAAATAAATAGTTATGATTTATTGTAACTGATCAGATTCTGACTATTTAGCTATGTCTATATAAATATTACATATAAGGATAATTATTATTATACATTAGAGTAGTTACCACGAGGCTATATGATATTTTTGAGAATATGTATTTAATGATTCATTAAATATGGGTGCCCTTTTGCATGTGAAGGGGTAGGCTTCGATCTTGTCATGGGCCCAAAGTCGTGATGGAATTGACAAGGTTGTCGCCATAAACAAGCGTAAATTAAACTCTGTGGGTAGTTTTGAAAGGCCATGCAGGTGCAGGACTAGTGACTACCCTTCCTCCAACTCGACAAGTGTCGCGTGGAGAAAGCTTTGGCGGATAAACCTGTCACGCCCAAAGCAATCGATGACCCCGAAGGCAGAATCGTTGGGGCCGAGGCGTCGAGATTCAATGCACCCAGCGCGCGCGGTCCGCCAGCAGATATATAATTACGCTGCCAGCTCACTGACGGGGCCATATGGAAGCAGGCGCATGGCTTTCCACATGAGCTGTTGGTGGTAGGCCAAGCCACGCATCGACAGCGCTAGCTCCTCCCCGACCGACCATCTGCATGCGCGCAGTTGAGTTGGGTTGGGAGATGATAGAGGCAGCAATGAGTTGTCAGTGGCACATCGTCATATGGAATATCGGATTGGAGGAGGTTGTTTCACGCGACGTACGATCCAGGAATGCACGTTGTTTGTAGCAGAGGCATGCAAGGGCGTACGTAACTCTCTCCGTCGAGTTGGACATGTTTTTCTTGCTGCGGTCTCGAGCGTCCGTAGGTCAGTGACTTGGGTCATGACTGCGTTTTTTAGTAGATAATATCATCAGGTCAAATTGAGAGTTGGAATCTTTTTTATTTGAGGTAATATTTCTTCACTTTGTTTTTTGCAATTGCTTATTATTATATTAATTTCATCCAAACCCAAAGCAGAACATTTCGAGACCTTAACTAGCTGTCAACACCTTAGATTTCGAGGAATAGTGTGGAGCAAGGAACTGAGAGCATCTCCAATATAAGATTTGTAAGGTATTTTTAAAATTAAAAAAGTTTAAAAAAAATTAAACTATGGTAGATATGAGGTTTGATGTTTATAATTCAAGAGCAGTAGTGAAAATTTAAACATACTCTTTGTATTGAAATTGATGTATATACATGGAACCATGCAACTACATACTATGAATTATATCATAAAAAGCTCACTTAGAACTTTAACCATTGGGGATGTTTTAATAAAATTTTATAATATTGATATGACATATTAAAATCATAAAAAAAACTCATTTAGAATTTTAACGATTAGAGATACCCTTACATTTTTGAATCAAAATTTTCTAATGTCCAATTGGTCTAGGCGAGATGGTTTAACCAATTGACGATTGCTAGCTAGTCAATTCAGGGAAACTGGGTAGGCCGGCCAATCAACTCGACTGAGGGAACATGGCATTAGGGAATAATTAGTTATGAAAATGAACTCATAAGTGGATAAGTGGCTTGTTGATTAAGTGTGAATGGAGAAGATGTGGAAGAGAAGAAGTTCCATTGTGAATGAGACTTTAGTCCTACATTGGGAGTTTCAAGGCACTTTTGTTGGTTTATATTGATTCACATACTTTGAGGATGTGAACAAATGCATGGGGA
>JBBMJZ010407780.1:0-12667 GCA_037833815.1 Zingiber zerumbet
TTCCAGCTCCCATATGATCTTGAGCTGCTCCGATCGTTTGTGTGATTACGATATACTGAAATAGGGCTCACCCAAGCCCAATTTCGGACATTCTCCTCGAGCAAGCTTCCGTTCCGGCTTCTTGTCTCTCGAAATCGCGTACGTTCTTCTCGTCCACCGGTGTACTCTTCCACAGCACTTCGTCCCTCGGATGCACCGAGCCCGTCGGCTCTCTTCCCGCGTCATCCTTCTCGTTAGCTGCATCTTTCGCTCGACTTCCTGTGCTCCTAAGCTCCTGCACACTTAGACACAGGAATCTAACCAAAATTGGACCTAATCTAACTTAGTTGATCACATCAAAACCACCATGGGGTTTAACAAATACTACAATACCGATCAAAATTATTTAAAATTACTCTAATGTCAGAAAAGTATTCTAATGCTTATCAAAATTATTTTAATTTTATTAAAACTTTTATAATATTATTAGAGTACACCAATAATGGTAAGATATTTAGATTGTCACTCAACACTCACAGTTTAATTCCCAGCTATGAAATATTTATAGATTTTTTTTTCAAATGAGAGCGCAATCAAATGATGCTAGACTTTTGGACTAGCTGTGCACTTTCTGATTTATCCGGGTGGTGTGTGGGTTTATCATCTTTTTGTTAGTTGAGTAAAAAAAAAAATTTAGGAATTTTTTCACTTTTTATTCATTAATGGTGTGGATTGTGTGGACGATGGACCTGGGCTCTATGTAGTGGGCCTGCTTGAGACAGCCCACTATAAGTCCACCTGCATTTTATCAAGTAATTGAGCAATAAATACGCTTGTAGCAATCAAACACTGGCGGATCAGAACCGTACGATGTCACTATCACATTATCCTTCCGATTGCCGCAAAATCCACGACTAATTATTATCTATTTAACGATGAGGGAGGCGGCTAAAGGGATTAGGTTTTCTTTTGCAGTGGAGTGAATGCCCGTACCCGGTTGTTGGAGGAAGAGCGCGGCTAGGGTTGTTGCTCGCTTATCTTTTCGATCGTCGGCCCCTGAATCCTATCTTTTCTCGTCATCTTGAAGCATCCTTCTATTGTTTTTGATGGAGATTGTATCGCGGCGGCGGCCGTGCTAGTGCCGAGGATTAACCTGGTGCTGTTCTGAGGCCGGCGATCTGAGCGGGACCCTGTCGAGATGGCGACCGTCAACCCCTTCGATCTACTGGGAGACAACGAAAACGATGATCCATCGCAGTTCGTCGTCGCCCCTCTGCAGAAGGTGGCGGCCAAAAAACCCGCCGCGCCAGGCATCACTGCTCCGACAGTGGCGAAGCTTCCCGTGAAACCGGTTCCCCCTGCACAGGCCGGTTAGTTTGTATCATTTATTGGTCTTGAAAAGATTTCCTGTTTTGTATATCCTCGTTTGGATCCTGGGTTGTGTTTGTAAGTCGATGGCATCCTATAATGTTGGCATTATAACCAATGTTCGATGGAACCTTCCTTCCTTTTTTTCCCCTTTTAATTTGTGCGTGGGTTAGATGGAGTTTTTTTTTTCATTTTTCTGAAAGATCAGTTTTGATTGATAATGTTTGCGATACAGTGAGGGAGTCGAGGGAAGGCAGGAGCAATGCTGCCCCTCCACGTGGTGATGCTGGCCGTGCTGGACTTGGACGTGGAAGAGGTGGACGAGGCCCAAGTCGTGAATTTGGGAATGAGAACGTGAATGGGTTTTCTAGGAGCTACGGTATCGTTGGAGGTGGAGGCGAAGACGGTGATGCTGACAAGCCTGAAAAGGCACGTCCTGCACGCCATCCCTTTGGCGGTGGCCGTCGTGGTGGATACGGGGGCCGCGGTGGCTATGGTAATGATGAATCTGGAGGTGACGATGAACGGCCTCCTCGCAGATTGTACGAGCGTCGCAGTGGTACTGGTCGGAGTTATGAGGTGAAGCGTCAAGGTGCAGGTCGTGGTAACTGGGGAACTGTAGCTGACGATGCACTTTCACAGTTACGATATTGGTCTTTTTTGCAGTATTTCTGTTGGGTGCAGACACTTTTTGGCAGCTGTATTACTGAACTTCCTTTTATTTGTGAAACTTTTTAATGAACAGGGAAAAGGAGGATGCCCTCAAATCCTATGAGAAGCCAACTGATGGGCATCAAGAACGGGAAAACACACCATTAACAGAGGAGAGCAAGGATAAGGAGGATGCAATTAATGAGACTGAAGAAAAGGAAGGGGACAAGGTAAGCTTCTCTTTATGCCCTTAAATCTTGATTCTTTTGGATATCAGTTTAAAAGAAAAACACCTTAGGACTGGCTACAGCTATATGATGCTATATGTTTTTATTAACTAGCAAAAACGGCACCGAAATGGTTTTCCTTTATAGTGTGTGATTTTTGGTAGTTCTTTCTTTGTAAACGTTTTATGTAGTTTTGGCTGATTATCAAACGCCAAAGACATAGGTTTCCGGAGGCATCTTTGAAAATATCTCATGTTCCGCTTCAATATAAAGTACTGTGAAAATATTCTGAATCTATTTCTATTTCTACTTGTATTGTCATCTTTAGGATGCTTCTATCAATTGGATGCATTATGCATGTGCATGCTGAAAAAACTATTCTTCTTCTCCTTTTTAAATTGCTAATCTAATTGTGTATACCTTAATAGTTGATAGTAAAACCATTGTTTTTGATTGAAACAACCATTACTGTACATCTCTTGAATGACACTTATATGAACTATTGAACTTCAGTATTGTTGATCCAATTCAAGCATCTTTTACTGCTCTCTATTATCTTTTCTTATTTTTCAAGATAACTCATACTATCTAAACTATAGTATTTTAATATCTCATTTAGCTATTATGAATCGAAAGTCTTCATCTGCTAGTGTCACATCAGGCATTTTGAGAAAGGAACTCAAATGCATTATATTTAGAATTCTTGACTCTGCTACATCTTCTCATATAGATAAAAATTATATATGTAAATACTCCAGCAAACATCAAGTTTGTCTATTGAAATCTGCTTCCTTGTGTTTTTGGTGATCTATTGTTGAGTTAGTTTTATTTTAACCCTTCTAGAATATTGCGAATGATACTTGATGAGTCCCTGCTTTAATATTTATATCTAGGTGTGAGTAGTTCACTTATGAGAGCCATATTTTTTTGTTTTCTCGAAGGTGTCTTTGTATGTGTGACCTGTTATTTCTCTTGGAAAGCTAAGCAAATTATTGTACATGTTCCAGATTATGTGGTTTTTACTGGTGAAAGTCTTCAAGAACGTCATCAGAATTTTGTATTAGGAAAAGATCTTGAAAGGTGTTTTTGTATACCAATATTAATGCCATTTATTGTACATATTGTCCCTAGCAAGTCAGGACTTTTGAACATTGTGTTTTTATATGTGTCATTGACAACTTAATTGTTCTTATTGTGAGAGTATATGACTAGCTAGGCTAAAAGATCCTGAAAAATACTGGCCTTTTCTGCAAGTGGTAGTTTTCTTTTCTAAATTTTAAAGTAAAGCTTGTGCTATCAGTTGTATAACATTTTTGTTTAATTGCTAGTGGGCCTTTGTTTCTTTAGCTACTCATTGATGGGTTGTGCATGCACTTTCATTGATATTTCCTTATCAAAATTTATTTTTTATAGGTTTTCTATGACCATAATACATCTAAAAGAGGTAAACTAACTGCATCATGCCTTCTGCATGTTTCGAGCAAGGACAACTTTCAAAAATCTCATTCTTTTGCCCACTATTTCTTATCATAAACAAGCACCAACATCGAAACTATTCTAGTGTATTTGGTGTGTCAATATGTTTGTCAGATTTTTCCATGGTTCTCTTTGTTTCTTCCTCGATCTTCCATTTTTTAAGGCAAGCAAAGAGTTTGTGATATGATTCTACTGTTGAAACTTTACTTAGGCATAATTAACCTGGCAGTACTTTTCATATAGTCTCCTGCATTTGGTTGTCCTGCCGTGAATTGTTTTTTTTTGTCACATAGATTTGACCTGTCCTCTGTTACATTGACGCTGGTTTAATTAGAGATGGATTCCTACCTTAAGCAAGTAATTTTCAGCCTTTTTATCAGTTATATGATGCTGTTGTAGCCTTGTATCTCTATATGAGACACTTCCCAGATTGTTAAACTTTCAGATTGGTGGATTGGGACTAGCACTTCCTGCATATATAAATGACATGTAGTTTACTCTAAATGGCATTTGTTAGACTGATCCAAAGAGTCTTGCATGGTATCTCGAAACCAAAACATATGCAAATACTTCATTCCACCTAGCCTATTATTTTTGAGTGGCAGAATAAAGTATTGGTATGCTTCTCTGTCATGCCTAAATTCAGAAACCTGCTGTACAAAATATGGTTTATTATTTCAATTAATTTTTTGAACTGGTTTTCATATATATGGCTGATCCAAAGGTCTTGCATGATGTGGAGTAAGTCAAACCGTTGTGTATGCAAGTACTCTATTTCACCCAGCCTAGAGCAATTTGTATATGGCAGCATAAAGGGATTGGTGTGTGTCTTCCTTCATACTTCAATTCAGGAAGCTGCCATACATGAAGACCAAGTAAATCAAACCATTGTGCTGCATTATGCCTCCTGCAGTGCTACAACTTATTTTTGGTTATATATTGGTTGAATTTATTAGAAAGGGAGCTCGGCTCAATGGTAAAGTTGTCGTGTGACTTAGAAGTCACGTATTCGAGTCTTAGAAACAGTCTATTGCAAAGCAAGGTAAGACTGCATACAATAAACTCTTTCTCAGGATCCCGCATTGGCGGAAGTTTCGTATACCTGACTTACCTTTTTTTATTGGTTGAATTTAATAGTTTAGTGTTTGATTGGTCTTTTGAACTTCATGTTGATCGAAATTATTTTGTAATTGTCATAGTATAGTTTACTAAAATTATTTCTTAATTGGTAAAAAACTTTTATAGATTCCTTTTGCTATAAGATTCAAGATCATCATATGAAGGTTATAGGGTTTTGGCTTCTATTTGTAGAGGTTACCATTATCCTTTACGTATTGTAGTCTAATGTTAACTAAGATTGCTTTTTAATTGGCAAAATTCTTTGATAGAATTTTTTTAATGGCAGAAGATAATTTGTGAGGGTGACCCTTATGCTATATACCTATAACTCAGATCTACAAGCAAGAATTTGCTATTGGTTGACATTTATAAAATTTTATTGGCGTTTATAATAGTTAAATTTCTCTCTCTTCATATATAATAGTTTCTCTATCATTAAGATATTCTTAATTTTTTTTTGTATATGATATGTTGATTTACAAATAACTGAAAGATGCGTGTTTTATATTTTTTCCCCTTTTCTTCTTTCTGTTTATCAATAGGTCATGTACTTAGTGATATTATATTTTGCATTAAGGTTTCACTAGAGTTGTTGATGCATCACACTTGTTGAATTGTATTGTATAGGAGATGACTTTGGAAGAATATGAGAAAATAAAAGAAGAGAAAAGAAAAGCCTTACTTGCATTGAAAGCCGAAGAGAGGAAGGTTGAAATCGACAAGGAGTTGCAGTCTATGCAGCTACTAACAACAAAGAAAGAAATGGACCCTATTTTTGTTAAATTGGTATGCCTGCTGCAAATTCCTGATGTCTAGTATTTTTTTTTCCCCATAAAATCACTACTGTTGTTCACCTCCTTGTGTTCTCCACGCATCTGTTGTGTTTTATCCTTCAGGGTTTTGACAAAGATGCAGGGAAAAAGAAAGAAAATGTTGATGGTGATGAACGGAGCAAAAAAGTATAAACATTTTTTCAAAGATATTGCTGCTTTAAATTTTTTCCCCCATCAATTATTAAAGTTTCTTCGTTGTTAGCCCCTGAACATCAATGAGTTCTTCATGACTGGCGAAGGTAAGCAATACTACAGCTCTGCTAGCCGTGGACGTGGCCGAGGAAGAGGTGACCGTGCACCATTCAGAGGTGGTTTTGGCGGCCGAGGTTCGAGCCTCGTCGATGCTGCTCCATCTATTGAAGATCCCAGCCAGTTTCCCATGCTCAGCGCCAAGTAGGTCAAAATTTTAAAACAATGGCAATGCCAATCTGTGAGTTAATCTGAGGCTTGTGTTGCTTCCTGAGAAATAACTTTGGGTCGAGTTGGTTCATTTCACTTTTCAACTATGTATAATGGAACTCTTTCGAACTGTGTTCCTAGGTATGCTTGTTACTTTGATTTATTTATAAACTTAAATCTCGACTAATTCTATTTGGATAACTAATGCGATATGAAACATAGCCATTTACACTAGGTGTACATTAGTGTAGGGTATACATTTGTACTAGGTTTACCTTGAGTAGATTGTACATTTATACTAGTTATACCTTACAGTAGGTTTTAACTTATTGTTTTAGACCTAACACTTTTTAAGATGAAGCAGATATATATGGTATTTATTTCTAGGATTGAGCAATTGCGTCAAAATCGATCGAATTTCATAAAATGAATTTTTTAATTATTTTAATTTTTTTAATGAAAAATGTGTAAACTGAATTAATAAAATATTGAATTAATTCAGAGAGTCAATCATGTGTTGGAATTGAAAAAAAAAATAGTACAGTGTTGCATTTTTTAACATCAGTATAATAGTTTAGTTTATTTGATTCAATCCAATTGAAGGGGAGTCTTAGTACAACGAAAAAATTATTATCATGTGATCAAAAGATCACGGGTTTAAATTCTAAATTCCTTCTCAAGATCTCATATGGCGAAAATTTCATGCACTGGCTGCCCTTATTTTCAATCAAATTGATTCTGACCATTAACAAAATCATGAGGTTGAAGTTAAAACATAATGCTAACAAACATGAATTCGTACCTTTTTATTTGCACGAATATTTATTGAATAAAAATTCCATCTTTTTATTTAAAAAAAAATCAAGAAAAGTTGAGCTAAAAGTGTAACTTTATCATTCAACATATTCTAGGAATTACAATGGAAAAATGGACATCTTTTATAAAGATTACGTCAAATGACTCTTGGAGATAGCATAATTATTTTCCTTTACTTTCCTAGTTCAGTGAGCATCAACAATACCATAAATCATTCCCAGCAATTGGCTGGATGAATTTGTAAAAGCTCAGGTTGTGATCCAAGATTATGAACAAAAATCTCATCCGCTAAAGAAAAGGCATGTGCCCACCAACAAAAACAATAGTAGTATTACCACAAATGTGGAATTGTCAAAACATCGTACATGGGGCAGCCATTGTTTGGAGTCTTCTGACCTAAGAATATACGTTTGTCGCAGAAGACCAGACCATAGTAATGATGCTACATCAGCTTCCTTCTCTCATTCTTGCATTTCATCTGCAGAAGGTTGATTCTCCACCTCACTACCACTGCCCATACAATGTTGAAGTAATCTTTGACTGAATCGTCGTCTATCTTGTATTTGGCAAATTTCAACTGCAATTTAGATTCTTCTTTGCTTGTATGCCCTGTTTGCTTTCTCCTCTTCTTGCTCACATCGGATTTCATAGAATGAGCAACAGTGAGAAATGCAGCTTCTGCAGTTTCCATGTCATCATCTTTTGCAGGTTCAACTCTTCCTCTGTTATCAAAGAAGAACAGATCATATTCATCATCCCTCTTGTTGGTTCTTGAATCAAATTTTGTAGTGTTGTCACAGGCGTGAGATTCCTTGAACATCACTAGATCCAAAATGTCATCCTCAAAAAGCTTAAACCCTCGTTCTTCAACAACCACAAACCACTCTACAAGTTGAAACAATATTATCAAACATCGTGGAATTCTGCTAAAGTCACAACATAATAGCGTTTAGATACTGACTGAGAAGCTCCTGCAGCGTGTTAGCATTGGGTTGGTTATGTTCGTCCAAGAGAACCTGATGAGTGACCCATTTAACTAAGGCATTTGGAACACTGGAACTCCTAAATGATTTACTATAGGACATAGCTTTGTTAAAATCTCCATTGCTCCTGCTACAACAATGAATTTCAGCACTAATACTAATATCTGCAAATATCTGTAACCTTGAGCACGCACCTAAAAGACTGAATGGCTTCATGAGTAACAATTAGTCTTCTCATTAAAAGATTCATCAAAAAATTGTTGAAGTTTTCTACTTCAATTCCAGGATTTATGAAAGAATAATCCACTGAAATCATGGCATCATAGAGGACACTTTGCGCCAGGCTTTCATCTGTGGAACTCTGAGCAAAAAAATCTTGCATTAGAGACATTTTCAAAACTAAAACACATGTGAAAAATTAATTTAGACTCCAATATAGAAATAAATGGTCCCAGCCAAGAGTGATCCAAGAATGACCTGCAGGGCGGTACTAGAAAGAAGTAAGCAAATGATAACCTAACTTACTTAGGCCTCAACAATTTCTTAATGCTACTTCTAGCTCTGGCCTATTTAAAGTCCAAAGTCCAGTTTAAAAGAACCACCTCCCCTAAAACTCTCTGAAGGCAAGCATCACAGAAGATGTTGTGGAATATTCACTACATTAACAAAAGGGAGGATAAGAATTCGAAACCCAAGCAATGACCGCAGTTCATTTCTGTTCGTGATTCTGCTTGTGTCCAAGCAAATATAACCAAATTATGATGTTATATAATGATTATAAAGCTGATCTTGAATAAATATCCTCGCAGAGCAATGATCTGTGCACCTGAACCAAGCCAAGCCTTTTGCTAAGTATGTGCAAGCTATCCAGGATATCCTGTAGCTCAATTTGTTGTTCATTCACAAAGCAAGATCAGATATGGCATAGGTCAGTAAACATCTTCTTGGGTTAATTAATTAAATATAAAGCTTACTTACATGCTGATATTCGTAGTTATGCCTTACTGTCTCTGACTAGCATACTTACCAAGATGGTAATGATGGACATCGGTGGCTTCAGTAGCAGTCTCAAAATTATATCTGTTTATGAAGGTCACAAGTCAGATAAGAATCACATGTTAGATCAATCAATCGTGAAAACTTCTCTTTTGTTATCAACATCAACAAAGATACACTCTGCATGGAACATCTATGGTATTTACCAGGGAAAAGAATATCACTTAGGCTCACGTTAGATTGTAAATAAGATGTCAAAGAACTAAAGTTTTCAACAATTACTATGAAATGTTTTCTTGGGTAACTTCCTTTCCCTGCCTTAAGCCCATGTGAAAACTTTAACTTCCTAGTCTTGACCTAAATAGTTAATATTTCCACATACAAGGAGCTTCAGCTTAGATGGTTTGATGACTTGTAATCTCGTGGATGTTATCATGCTTTAGATGGTTTGATGATTTAATAATCGCATGGAGGTTATCATGTTGTGCTTTTATGCTATTTACACAATCTGATTTCTGTGTGTATCGGAATTTGTTTATTATTTTTTTCATAAATACTTTTATTTTTTAATTTATTATTATTTTTTTTAAATTTTGTTTTTTTATTGATTTTATTTTTTTGTTAATCAATTTTTTTTATCAATTTTATTTTTTAATAATATTTTATATGTTTGTAATCTTTTATTTATTTTTAGTTATAAATTTGAGGAGTTATTATTTGTAAAATTTTAAAAAGTATACAAATATAGATAAAATAAAAATTATATATTTAAAACTAACACAAATACTAAAAATTAATAGTGAATACATTCATAACTTAGCAATAAACATTTTTTAAAAATGAAAAGTACATATAATAATACAAAAAATACGAGAATATATAAAAATAGAAATTTTAATCAATATTGCCTCCAAATTCGGCTCCCAACGCATTTGGTGGTGGTGTACCTATTACTTCGTACCACAAATGAACACGTGTCCTATAATGTGTGACTCATCCTTTAGCTTCATACAATAAATGTTGTCACCACCGCGTTAGAATGGGTGGTATAGAGTAATGAGGGTATAAGAAAACTTGCACGAAGTGATTGCCAACATGAGCAATAGCTATTTCTCGACGCTCTTAGTTTGGAACTGGAGGAGTTCTTAATAGCAAGTAAGCAAAACAACTCCCAATATTCTTACCAAAAGTATACAGTATAAGATTGTACCTTGTTGCGATGACAATTCCCAAAGGCATAGAATCCATTCAATACATTTCTGGTGCCCACGGCTCGAACTAATTCAATGAGAATAATAGATTGGCTACTAAATTTCGATCTGAATAAAGTTGATCATATCGATCCTTATTTTGTTGAATCTCTTCTATAAGCTCGAATCGTACTTGAAACCAACTTTCTTCACCATACCTAATTAGTGCAGCTATTATCCTGAATCCACAATGAGCATCAGGTTGAACGTCAATAGTGTAAGAAATATAACGCTGCAGAGGCACAGGTAATTTCTCAATATAAGTATCATGGATGGGTGGAACTGGAGAGTGATCATGGGTCATTTGAGTATTGCGAACCTTCGACCCCCTTCCACGTCTTCCTCTCCCTTGAGATGTTGCAGTTGGTTGAGAGACCCTAGATCCTGAAGTGGATGTATCTGCAAAAGAAGGTATGCGACGTCCACTTTGATCATCTCTAACCGTAGGTCGACCTCTATGTTCTGTGTTGTACAAAGGGGCTCAAACTGTACTTTGAGATGGATCTATCATATCAAAAAACTTGTCTATTATATGCTCTCACATATGTGGATCCATTTCATCTAATATCTCAACAACGTGAGATGTCTTATTGGGTTGTGTTTCCTCGTCATTAAACTGATGTACGTGCATCGACAATCTCCTCTAATGAGTGTTGATACTCTGTAGCAGAATTGATATGAAAAAGTAACGGTAATGTGCAAGATTGTGCTTGCATGACAATCTGTATATAATTTTGATAGAACAGTTGCATCTGTCGGCTAGCTGGTGAGATGCTTCCTCAACGCATTTTAGCTTACCATAAATCAACTCCATTCCCTTTAATGAAATCCGACATCTTATTTGACTGAAAATGTCATCATGTAAATGTTAATGATGTGGAATGTTGAGAGATCTCTCAAACGACTTCTTAATATCCCCGAATTGAATTCTCAACATTTACTATATTTTTTCAAAAGATGTTTGTAGGGATGACATGGTATCTCTCAAATATAACTTCAGTCTCGCATGTACAGACTTTGCCCTGTAAAAAAAAATGCATTGTGTTTTAATACTGAAAAGAATTAAAATAGTACAATAATGAACAAAATTGAAATAATAAAGCTATAAAGTGACTATACCTTTGATTTGAATTGCTCCCAAGGTGCATACATGTATCAACCCATGCTGAAACAAACCACTCTTTATAAGGGTGTAACCATGTATACCAAAGGTAATTTAGAACACCCTTGAATCGTTGATACTCCTCGCGTATGACATCCCATTTCTGATGGTAAGACCATTGTGTCAATGAATTAATGAGTGAGTGTCATGATGCATAAAAATGTTGCCACTTTGGACAAAGAATAAGGTCGCATTTATTCATTACACACTGGTTTATGTGCCAAATACAAAGGATGTGACATGCATTCAGAAAATATATTTCAATGACATTAATAAGCGTCAAATCTCGATCTGAAACAAACATCAATGGCAACGATGCCTTCTTTTCAACCATCCACTTCTTTTAGGTACCTAATGCCCATGTAAGTTGCTCTGTCCTCTCATTACTAAGATATACGAACATAAGTTAGTAAGTTCGCATTGTGGATATGATCCCCATAACCTCCAATAGTGGTATCCGATACTCATTGGTTTTGTAGGTGGAATCAATGATCAACACAGACAAAAAATTGACAGATAGCTCTAGACTTTTTGGATGAACCCAAAGAATATCTATGATTTTGTTGGTATCTGGATTTGTATGGTAATTATGGAAATATTCTTTCTTGATTAATTGCTCCAAGACATAGTGAATCGAATTTAAGTCACCCCGTTTAGCATATTTATTTGTGAAAATAACATTGTAAATGCTTTTGATCCCCGTAGTGTTTAATGAATCTCTTTCCTTCAAAATATTAAGAATTTCACGAGGTGTGGTGCTGTTAGCCATGTCGAGCACAAATTATTTCTCTATTGGTTTTAACCTACATGAGTATTTATGACCATCAATATATTTTGCTAATTAATGATTATGAAAATCACAGACAACCCTTAAACCCCATATCACACCATCTGGAGGTATTGGTATACCTCGCAGCTCAAATGGACATTCACATTTTTTAGTCCCAGTATTTTTTTAAGGATTGTCCATCAACTAGATATCGTGGCGGTTTGTACTCTCCGCCTCTTTCACACATGAGATGACAATTTGGCAGCTTGCTACCTTTTAAATTAGCAGAATTTTTAATAATCACTATAATACAATTCTTTAGACCAACTGTCTTTACCCAATTTATCATATCTTCTCTACTTTTAAATATCAATATAAAAAATTATAACAAAGATGTATAAGTATGACATTATGCAATCTTAATATAATTTCTCCTTATAAAATAAATAATAAATATGTATAAACCAACGATAATAACTAACCTGATCCGTGGTAAATTCGATTGTATAATCGCGACTATTATTGGAGATACTCTTTCCACTAGGAACATCATTCTCAATTGACCAACTAGTTGAAAATAAATCTAAATAGTCATCCATAATTTTTTTCTATGAATTATGAAAAGTAATGGCTAAGAAG
>JBBMJZ010407790.1:0-12667 GCA_037833815.1 Zingiber zerumbet
AGTTGTTGCCCACGGAAAGCGATCAAGGATCGCGGGCCTTCGAGTAGGAGTCGATCTAGGCTCCGAACGAAGTAAAATCCTATGTCTTTGTGTTGCTCCTTTTATCTGCTATTTATTCTGCTGCTCTTTACTCGTACGATTTCAAAAAATGTAAAATAGCCGCGAGCGCTATTCACCCCCCCCCTCTAGCACTTCTCGATCCAACAGATAAGACCTCGGAGAAGCGGAAATCAGTTTAATCTTCAAAAGAAAACATCTTGGCACCCCTACCAATAAGGAGTTACCCTCTTAAGGTAAGTGCTAAAAGAAAAGCCAAGGCATTTGGAGGCTTGGTTGCTCCTTCTGTTGTTGGCAAATCCATTATTATAGTATACGGGCAAACACCCTCCAATTCAAGTAGCGCGACTCAACACTAGACTTCTTCATCTTCTGATCCATCGTATTCGGGCTCTGGCTCTACTCTGTCATTCCAGAATCTCCAAGCTGACTCTAAAGAGAGAGAAAATAGGTTGAAGCATTTTATGGAGAGACTCCATTTGTGTGAGACAAAGATCTTGTCAAGCATGGAGCTGGACACTTAAGTGAGGTCCTTCATGCCTCTCTTGCTAAGTTATAACCCCCTGCCAGTGTTCAGTTCGCTTGACAAATATTACAGTTGACTTTTCACATTTGTGTAGATTTGGAAGAAATATCGCGAACTCCACTATGAACTATCCATCTTTGTCAAGCAATTTGGGCAGATGGAGGTGCATTTAACAGAGTTAGTGTGCCGATTGAGCCAGGAGATGGAAGAGATTCAGGCAGCGTTAACCATAGATAAGGCAGAAGCAATGGAAGTTCTACCAGGGTCGAGGTGCATTGAGATGAATTGGAGAAACTACGATAGGAGGCTGAGCTTCAAGCCGAGAAAACCTGCAAACTTAAGCGATCGTTCGAGAAGGCTAAAGCCGCCACCATGGTTTTGGAGGAGGAGGCAACCATGACTAAGGAGCTAGCTAAAGCTTCCATAGAAGAGGCTATTAAGGCAAGGAGAGAACAGCTCAACCTTAAGGCCAAGCAGAACAAGCTTTGCAGAGAGCTCTGTGAGGTAATCCTAAAGAGACAAGACTTCAAGCAGCAGTTAACAAAAGAGAAGGAGCAGCGGACGAAAGAAGTCCTGTGTCTAACTAAATACAAAAATGTTGAGGAGGGGCGGAAGAAGACTTTCTTGACCTCTAAAGGATTTTATGGCCTGCTTTCGTAGAGAATAAGCAGAATGCTCTAGTAGGAATTTGAAGACATCATCTATCAGTTCATCTAGTCAAAGCTCAACCTAAGGGGGAGTGATTTGACATTTCTGAGCTTACAGAAGGTATGATACGAACTACCTACTTCAAGAAGGAGGATTGACAGTGCCTGCCATCTTCAATGTTACCTCCCATTTTGGATTTTCTGGAACTTGTCTTTAGCCACCTCTAATTATCTTTGTATTATTTTTCACTGTATTGCAAAAACCTTAATTATGAGTAGATGTCACTTTTTGAAATTTGTTTTGGATGACTGTATTGATTTTTGAAACTTTTCTTGCTTGTATGTGTTAATTGTGTGCTTTAAGAGCTTTGTTGAGTAGCATGTTTGCCTCAAAGAGTGTTGAGTGGTTAATGACCTGACAGAGAGTCGCGGAAGTGAAACATAGACCTTGTCATAAAGCTAAGTGCCTAATTTGAAATTTAGGATTCCAAATGTATCATAGAGTCATGTTGCTAACTCAAGGTTAGGAGTTCCAAGCCTATAATAAGACTTAGATAGAGCGAATGTTAGTAACTGAGACCGAGATATGAATGATGTTAGGATCCAAGACTAAGTCAAGGTGGTGCCAGGATCTGGGGTTGAGATATGGGTGCATGCAACAGAGGCCAAGTCCTAGTAGCTATCTCACCCTCAGGCAAACTCCATATCTTGGGCTAAGTTGCTAGTGCAGAGCTAGAAGTTCTGGGCTAGCCTATTGTAAGTTTTAGATTTGTGCGACAATCTTTGACTGAGATAAAAGGTGCTCACTGAATTAAAATTATATAAAATAGATCTCAAACTTATATGTCATAATGACCTGAGCGGATAATTTCATGCTGCTAAGCAGGGAAGGATGATCTATTTGGGAGGGTTGTACTGCCTTAAGGCTGGGTCTCCTCATATGGTTAGGCTGAGACACCTAAGGTAGGGTTTATCATAAAATTGAGTTGATAGCACGAGGTTAGGGATCCCAGACCTGTCGTAAAGATGAGTTAATAGCACAAGACTAGGACGGTCTTTGTCGATGATAGTGGGAAACTTATTGAATTAGAATTACATAATCATCAACTTTATACTTATCTACCGAGTCAACCTAAGTTGATAATCTCCAGCGGTTTAGCGAGAAAGGATTAGCCGCTTGGGATGACTTATGCTGCTTTGTATAACTTGGCTGATATTCCATTGGTTGATCTTATTGTAAGGCTAAATCGCTAGCACAAGGCTAAGAGTTTTAAAACTATCGTAAGGCTGAGTCACTAGCACAATGCTAGATTTTTTGAGTATGTCGTAAGGTGGATCCATTGGCGTGGGGCCAAGCAGAATCTCAGTCGCTAGCCTGATGCTAAATTTTTTGGGTCAATTGTAAGGTGAAGTTGTTAGTAAGTGGGGCTAAGAGTGCAGGTAGACTCATAGTCACTAGTGTATGCTAGGTTTTCTTATTATGTCATAAGATAGAGTCGTTAGTGAGTGCGGCTAAGAGGACATGCAGAGTCTTAGTCGTTAACGTGATACTAGGTTTTCCTGGTTTGTTGTAAGGAGGATCTATTAGCCAGTGGGGTTAAGAAAGCAGGAAGAGTCTTATCACTAGCATGTTGCTAGGTTTTCTAACCTATCGTAAGGTGGTTGTGCAAGAAGAGATAGACAAGCAAAAGACTATAGTTCTTCTTGATAGATGTGCATATTTACAAAGATAAATGATAGGAAAGAGAAAAAATATAGAACGACGGTACCTGGGAATAGGCACGATAAGGCCTTAGATGGATGGCATTCCAGGGCCGCTTGAGTTTCTTTCCTTGGGGTCGTCCATGTTGTAAGACCCATAGTCATGTCGGTAATTGACTCGGTGAGGTCCGTCCCAACATGGTTCCAGTTTGCTAACGTCTCCCATATGCTTTATCTTCTTTCATATGAAGTCCCCTACTTGGAAAGAATTATGGATGACACATTTGTTGTAGGCTTGGATCATGCGCTACCGGTAGGCCTTGACTCGTGTTTCAACTTTCTCTAGATTCTCTGTGATAAGGTTTTTGTTTTAGAATGCTTTTGTCAGAATTTTCCTCACTATCTTAGTACGCATTGATCTGAGTTAACTCGAGATCGATCTCAATTGGGATCTTTGCTTTTGTATCGTAAACTAGATGGAATGGAATCATTCTAGTACTATCATGAGGGGTCATTCGATAAGCCCATAGAATATAAGGAAGTTCTTCCACTGAGTTACTTTGATATGGTTAAGTTTGATATTCAACCCTCAAACTAGTTCTTGATTAACAACTTTTGTATGACCATTGTTTTGGGGATAATAGACTGAGGTAAAGCCCTGATGGATAGTGAAACCTTGGTACCATTCCTTAAGTTTACGACCTTAGAATTATCGACCATTGTTTGACATAATCTTGTGAGATAGGCCATATCGGTATACTATTTTCTATCATAAGAATTTGAGGACGACCTCCTTTGTGATTCAAGATAGAGGCTCAGACTCCACCTACTTTGATAAGTAGTCGACAACAATTGGAAGAAACTTCTTTTAATTGGATCAGGTTGGGAAGGAACCCTGGATGTCCGTTCTCTATTGATCAAATGGGTAAAATACAGTAGAGGTTTTAGCATTTCAGTGGGATGATGAAGCAAAGGATAGTTCTTCTGGCAATTAAGACAGATGCCCACTAGTCGAGGCATTCCAATTTGTAGGGTAAGCCAAATGTATCATGCCAGGATGACATTCCATGTCAAAGTACGAAGCCTGGTGTGATTCCCAGAACAACCTTGGGATATTTTCCACATGACATAGTCAACATCTTCAGAGCTTAAGAACTTACGGAGGGGGTGGAAAAAATCACATGTGTACAAGGTATCTACCACCAAAGTGAAACGCATAGCCCACCTTTTAAGAGTCCGAGCCCACTCAGAATTGCCGGGCAGATTCCTATTTCTTAGGAAAGAGATGAGGGGGTCTTTCCAATCGATTTGATCACTTGCGTGAGGTACAAGATCGATGTGAGCGATCAGCTAATCCCACGTAATGGGCTATTCCAATTCCCTAGTAGCCAATGCACTCGCCATCTTGGCAAGTCCATTTGTCTTTTAGTTCTCTGTCGAGGTATCTTTTGTAGAATGACTTCCTGAAAATTAACCTTTCACTTCTTGAAGATTTTAGTGCAATGTCAAACTCAGTCATTATGAATTTTGAAAGTGTCTTTTAGCTACTGAGCTACTAGTTGAGAATTTAAGTGGATGATGACTTGGGTTGCTCTGACATATTTAGTTGTTTGAAGACCGTTAAGCAAGAACGCAAATTCGGCCTCATTATTTAAGGCTCGGAAGTGGAACTTTATAACCAATTGTAGGTATCTCCAAGGGGTGAGAATAGAAACATCCCGACTCCGCTATCCTTCTTGGTGGTCAATCCATCCATAAAAATCTTCCAAGTTTCTTACAGTTTTGGGTTAGACATCTAGGTTAGGAAATCAGTTAAGCCTTGGTCTTTAATTGTCATTATTGGCTAGTATTAGACATTATACTCACCAAGTTCAATGTTCCACTTAATTAATCATCCAAAATCTTTTGAATTAAGTAACACTCGGGCTAAGGTATTATTAGTGAGCACCATAATAGGATGTGAGAGAAAGTAGAGTTAAACCCAGCAGACAGTTAGCACTAGTGTTAAAGTAAGTTTCTTTAATGTGGTATAGCGGGTCTCAACATCTTTTAGCAGATGACTTGAAAAGTTGATGAGATATTGAACATTGCCCTCCGGCCACATTAGGACTGACCCGAGGGCTTCTTTAGAAGCTAACAAGTATAGCTAGGAGGCTCTTGTGCTTTCAATTTGGACAAAATGGGTAGGTTTGTCAAATTTGATTTGAGATCAGTGAAAGTTTGCTAGCACTTTTCATCCCATGAGAACTGAGTCACCTTGTGTAATACTTTAAAGAATGCATAGGTCTTTGCAGCTAATTGAGAGATAAATCGTGATAGTGCGGTGATCCTCTCTTCTAGCCTCTTAACCTCCTTAGTATTTCTCGAGAAAGCCATGCTCTGTAAGGCTTCAACTTTTCTGGGATTAGCTTCTATCACTCACTCGATGACAATGTAGGTGAGGAAATAACTACTCTCAACGGTGTCGAACAAGCATTTGTTCGAGTTTAGCTTGAGGCTATATCTTCTTAAGGTGTTGCACATCTCCTCGATGTAGACAATCAAGTTCTCAGCTCGGGTTGAATTGATTAATATGTCTTCCACATACACCTCAACATTGCGACTGATTTAGTACTTGAAGACCTAATCTATAAATCGTTAGTTGGTGGCTTCTACATTCTATAGCCTGAATGACATAATTGTATAACAGAAAGTTTCTTAAGAGGTGATGAAACTAACATTTTCTTGGTCCTCTGCTAGCTACTAAAGGGATCTGATGATATCTTTGGTACACATCTAACATGTAGATAAGCTCATAGCCTATGGTTGAGTCCACTAGTTGATATATCATGGGGAACAAATAGTAGTCTTTGGGCCAGATCTTGTTAAGTCAAAGTTGTTGTTGTTGTGCCTGAGGTGCCTCAGATGACCAGAGTCAAAGTTGTTGTTGTGGATGACAACAATGAGACTTGTGGCACCTTCGTTCACTCAAGGCGCCTCCGAAGTGAAGATACATTATGACGTAGATAGGAACTGAGAATCGATGTTAGCTGAATTGAGACGCCCTCGATGAACCGAGGTGCCTCTGATACAACCATATCAGCTTGAAGTTGTTACATGGAGATAAAGTTTAACTCATTGGAGGTACCTTGGATCAATGGAGGCACTCTGAATTGCCATGTCAGCAAAACATACATTTTGACTAGTGGACTATAAATAGTGACTTAGAGCTAGTTTGAAAAGTAACATACTCTGTATTTAATTCTGTATTTTATTTTGAGCTATCAACTGCTATAATGGGAAACTACACCTCCGACTTTATTGAAGAAAGAACTTGATAGTGTTTTCCAAAGTCTTAAATTAATAACTACCTAGGTTGTAACCAAGTAAAGCTCTACATCTTATTTTAATTTATGTTATTATTGTTTTAAGTAATTAGTATACCTTGCTAAGTAAATAGCAAGAGAAGTTGTAATTTCAACTTGTAGGATATTCACCTTCCTCAAGTCATTCAACCAGGACCAACAAGTGGTATCAGAGTCCAACTGCCCTAAAAAAACTAACTGTTGACTAAGGCAACAATAAGAATAGCCTGATCATGCATCTATCCACCAAAATTTCAAAGGTAGTTCACGCTTTAGAAGTGGAAAATGGAGGTATATTTTAAAATGAGGTATATTTTAAAACTAACTTCGATATTTTATTTAGTATAGATTTTGAAGTGCCTAAGGACAAGAATAGAGAATAAAAGGAAGAGCACTTCTAGAACAAGAAGAAGCAGATCGACTTCATGGCAAACTATAAAGCCAAGTTCCATCTTTTGAGTGTACTACTGCCTCAGGAAGTCAAATAGATCAACACCTACAATTTTGCCAAAAAACTCTAGAAGAAGTTCTTGGAGCTTCATGAAGGAACCTCGAAGACCAAGATAACTAGACGAGATGTCCTCCGCAACAAACTCAATAACCTCTGACTCGAGAATGGTGAGTCAGTTGCTCAATTGCATGTAAAGCTCAAGGAATTGTTCATTGGCTTCAACAACCTTAGTGAGATGGTAACAAATCGAGATTCACTAAGTTATGCTTTAAATGCATTTCCGAGAATAACAAAATGGACGTCAATAGTAGACTCATACTATATCTTCAAAAATCTCGAGCTAAGTAATTTAGAAGAATTATTTTTACTTTTGAATTACATGAGTCAAGATGTGCATGCTCAAGAAATGAAGAGAAGATAACTTAGAACCTAGGACTACAAGCTAAGAGGAATGAACTAGATTAAGAGTCATTTCTGGATGAAAATGAAGAAGCATATATGGTAAAAAGTTTAATAAATTTTTTAGAACTAACAAATTTAATAAGAAATAGGCTAAGAAGCTTCTACGAGGAAATAGGAAAATGATGTGCTACAATTGCGATGAAAAGGCATATCAAGGATAACTGCTTAAAATTGAAAAATAAGGGAAAAGAAAAGGGTAAGAAGGCCCAAGCATAAGAACCTCAAAGTGACTTGGATCAAATCGTCATCAGAAGAGTCCTAGATGGAAGAATACGTCGAACTAGCACTAATGACAAGCCACTAAAAAACAGACGACGAAGATACCTTAGGAGAGAGCGTAAATGAATGAGGAGCATCTAATTACGAGTCTGACACGGTAAGTGAGGAATGACTCATACCTTCCAATAAATTGTACGAAGATATTAAAATATTATCTAGAACACTATGCAAAATAAGGACCAAATATATAAATTCGAAGAAAGAATATACATGTTTACTAGAAGAATTTGATAAATTGGAAATATAAAATTAAAATATCAAATAGAAATGTAAGAAAAATATTATTCATGCTAAATTCAAATTTCATACAAATTCTAAATGATAGATATTTTGCAAGACTTAATTGGTATTTAAGAAATCATAGGATTCAAACTAAAAAAGTTACAAATTTTTATATTTTATAAAAATACTTGATAAATCTAGTAGATAGAAATTTATTTTGGGTTCTAAAATATGTTTTAGCCTATTGAATCATCTTTATTTGCATGCTAGAAATTAATCTCTTAACATTTTTGGAATTTATTTTTGTAAACTTTCTATTCTATTATTTTTTTAGATTTTCCTTTGATAAATAAATTTGTTATATGTTAATAAGAAAAATTTCAGATTTTTTTTTTGACTTTTAAATAACCTTTTATGATATTTTTTAGCAAAATCCGAATTTTTAAAACTAAAAGTTTTTGAAGATTAATTTTTGAAAAACTTTTTCTTCATATAATTGTTATATTTTAACATTGAAAATTAATTTTAAGCATTTACTTTCAAAAATACCTATTATTACAATGAAACATAATTTCTCCCTCACATAAAAAAATAGTTTTCCCATGATTTTTTAATAATTAGTTTGATTATATTTAATATTAATAAAAAAATTCAATATTTTTTAACAATTAAAAATAATTTTTAATTTTTTTTGGAAAATCTGAGATTTAATGCTTAAACATTATTTTATTTGTAATAATAATTACAGTAAAAATTATCATTTGTGTACATCCTCCATAAATTCTTTCAAAAAAAAAATTCTATTATTTTTATTTTTTCTCCATATTTTTTTTATATAATCAAAAAGGGAGAGTAGTGTTAAATTAAGAGTAGAACTTAATTGCAAAAATATTTTTGTTCTATTGTACTTAATTACAATACTTGTTATGATTATATAAATTGTTTTTTTTATCATAAACAATTTTTTTGTTTGTTTACTCTAATTTTAACTTGAGTTTATGCACATCAAAAATAGAGGGATTGTAAGTTCACTATATTAGTTTTGATGTTGATCAACGGAGTTAAGTTAAGTCCTGTGTGTTTGATACATTGTGTCTAAGTGTGCATGAATTAATGAACATAAAAAGTTTAGCCAAAGACGTAGCGAGCGAGAAGGATGACACGGGAAGAGAGCCTATGTGCTCAATCATCCAAGAGACGAGGAGCTGTGGAAAAATACACCGGTAGAGTGAGAAGGATGTGTAATGTGCATCCGAGGGACGAGAAGCCGGAAAGAAAACTGCTCGAGGAGAATGTTGGAGTTGTGTTTAGGTGAGCTCAACTTCTGACGATTGGAACATCACCCAAGTGAGCAGATCAAAGAATGATCAACTTTTGATGTTGACTATTTGAGGCCCTTCAAATGACTCGAGGTGCCTCAAATCACCAGAGTTAGAGTTATTGCTGCGGATGACAACAATGAGACTTGAGGCGTCTCTGTTCACTTGAGGCACCTCCGAAGTGAAGAGACGCTACAACCCAGATAAGAAGTGTAATCCATGTCAGTTGAACTGAAGCATCCTCGATGAACCGAGGCACCTCCATTACCGCTAAATCAGCTTGAAGCTGTTGCATGGAAATAAAGTTGAACTCATTGGAGGCACCCCGAATCATTAGAGGCTCTCCGAATTGTTACGTCAACAAAATTGTCATTTTGACCAGTGGACTATAAATAATGTCCTAGAGTTAGTTATAAAGTAACACACTCTGTATTCAATTCTGCATTTCGTTTTGATCTTTCAACTGCTATTAGGGGCTACTCCGCCTTTGACTTTGTTGAAGGAGGAGTTTGATAGTGCTTTCCAAAGTCTTGGATTAATAGCTATCCAGGTTGTAACCAAATAAACCTTTATCTTTTATTTTAATTTATATTATTGTTGTTTTTAATTAATTAGTGTATCCTTGCTAAATAAGTTGCAAGAGAAGTTTGTAATTTTAATTTGCAGGTTATTTTAATTTGCAGGTTATTCACTCTCTCTAGTCATTCCACGGGGACCAACAGATATGTCTTACCTCTTGGAGCTTGGTGACTTCACCGTGAATTACCATATCTTGTTGAGGTGTAAAGTGCCACTTCTTTTGCCGAATAGGCTGAGGTGATCCTCCATCACCGTGGTTGCCACGTCGGCGTCTTCGTGGGGTGACCTGGTGAAGATGTCATTTTTTCCTAGGATGTAAGATTTCGTCACATCACATGTGAAAAAAAGATTAATATTACACTTAGTATCTCAAAGCTAATGGCAATTTACCAAAAGACGTATCGAAATTTTTAAATTTACCAAAAGACGCATGTTGCTTTGTTATTTATCAAATGATGCACCTTTCTACATGTTTTTACCATTCTATCCTACTGATTACTTTTTTTTTTAATTTTTTTCTGTCATTTCTCTCTCTTCTCTTTGCTCCTATGCATACAACATTTTTGATTTTTCTCTCTCCTCTCCGCTTTTTCAGTATCTTTTGCACGTCGATTCTTCTAAAAATATTTTAACATATCTGAGAAGCCGAAATAAATAATGGATAGCATATTTGAACTTCTTGCCACCTCAAAAATCCACAAGAAATGAAATGAGTGCAATTAGAGCTCTCTAGGTTCATTAGTGGATTTTGGCTGAAATCTACTTATGGACCTCGAGAGCTCCGATTGCACACATTTCAGTTCCTGTGGATTTCTGCGGTTGTAAGGAGTTCAAATATGCTATCGATTGTTTATTTCGGCTTCTCAGAGGTGTTGAAATGTATTAAGCAAGAATCGCTAAAATTCTCCACGTTGGGCCTGATATGGAATCACATCAAGCCCAACGTGGGCCTTATATTATTTCATATCAGGTCCAACGTGGGTATGATATCATTCTATATCATATCCACATTACATGCATAGGAGGAAAGATAAGAGAGAGAAAAATGACAGAGAAAATAAAAAAAAAAAAGTAATTAAGAGGGTAGAATAGAAAAAATACCGTAAAATAATATATCCTTTGGTAAATAACAAAATAACACTCGCTTTTTAGTAAATTTAAAAATTTGGATAGGTCTTTTCCTGAATTACTGTAAACTCAATTGACTTAAAAATTCAATTTATCTAATCAGTAAATTAGTTTAAACATAATGTTAATATTTTTTTTATAAAAAAAAAATTAACTTGCATCCAGCTGTCTTTAGATAAATCTTGCACCTAGTTGTTAATATAAGGTCAAGCTTGTTCATCGTAAAATTTAAATATTCTGTTATTAATGTTTTATTGTATTCCAAAGAAATTGCGCCTTTTACTTATTATCAATCGCAGATAATGTGTTTGGGTGAATTCCCCAGACAGAAAATGGCATCCGTCGTCCACAATGAAGCTGTACCCTGCTATTTGAAGCAATTAAATGTGAATTATTTCATAGCAGGTGCTGACCGAAACTTCAAAAATATAAAATACCGAGAAGAAGTCGGATAAGCTGAAGCCTAGAGGAAGTGACTGGTGGGAGATCGCCATTCATAACTCTTCAAGACACATACATATACAGAGCAATGTTCTAGGAGATGTGTGTAGGTCTGGATCCATCAGTATTACTGAAATGAACAGAGACCACATGCAGGCAGGCACCTCGCATGCCCTGCTGTCTTCTGAACTCACCCTCCGAAGGAAGGTTAATTATCAGAAAAATCCACCATCAAACTCCAAATATGTGATTCCAGAATTTTTCTACCCTTCCCAGAGAAATAGCCCTCTGTATATCGAGACATACCGTTGTCGTTATCCTCTGCGGCCCCTGTGGGCGGCCTACAAAATAACCACGGGAAATAAGGAGGCTCCCGTAAGATTGACATCATCATAGTGCACCATGTGATGAGGATGAAGAAACTAACAAAAATTTCTTAACTCCCTCCCTCTTTTCTCTGTTCTTGTCTCCATCTTCACTGGTTCATAGGTGAATCCTTTCCTCCATGCCCTCTTTCGGTTGCTAAGATTCTCCTCGTGTCCCTTTATCATGCATTTTAGGCCATCTTTTTTCTTTAGATAAGCCTTAAACCGTTTGATCAACGAGTAGGAAGGAAGACAAAGCAAAGCTAAGCAAAGCCAGCTCCATTTCTTTCCCTCGTGCCTTTCCAGCATCTTTGTCTCTGGGAAGTAATTAATCCATCCTTGATTCCTTGTTTGTCTGTTTACGTTGTTCCATCTTAATTATCGAGGATGCGGTAGATAGTGGAGGTCCTCTCGATGAGCTGTGATGCTATTTTTTAGCTCCATTTGCTTTGCTCTCTTCCCCAGGATCAATCTCGCTTTCCTTCACATGCATTGCTACCAGTGGCATGGCACCACAGGTTTATTGCTTCTCCTTACCCCCCTCCCCTCCAGTTCCCTTCCTGTTTTCTTCTTAACTTCTCTATCTTCTACCTCGAGCTCTCCAAGAAGCTACAAATTGAAGAAGAGAGCGCCTTCCCCCCTCCAAACAAGTGTTGCAGGTGTTGCTCTCCCAGAGGCAGTAGCAATTTTTTCTCCACATTTCCTTTCCATTTTGCCTCTTCTTCTCTTCTTGGCTTCTAGCTCAAGCTCGTAAGGGGGCCACAAATTGCACACAAATGTCGGCGGCTTGGCCTCTTGATCGCTCCGTCAGCGAGACATGATTTGCTCCAGAGAAGCACCAACATGAGCTCGAAAAGTTGGAAGCTCGAGAGCAAATGGGAGGCTTCCAGAGGTAGATCTGTTACCTTGCTGCTGCTGGCTTTTCTTCTCCAGATCGGCACCACGGTGGGCCTCAACGGAGATGGAGAGCTGTTGCTCAAGTTCAAGTACTCCGTTCTCAGCGACCCTATGGCCGTGCTCAGCGACTGGAACTTCTACGACCACACGCCGTGCTCCTGGAATGGAGTCGTATGCATGGGATTCCTGGAGGCAGCTGCTTTCAATTGGAGTCCTCCTGCGAATAGCGGTGGCGGCAGCGGCAATGTG
>JBBMJZ010407822.1:0-12664 GCA_037833815.1 Zingiber zerumbet
CACTCTTAGCTACTATTTTCAACTTTGATACCATCTTATCCCATGTCGTATTAGAGTCACCATATATTTCACCTAATGCTTGTACTCCTACCTTCTCCTTAAATATATTTTGCTTCCTATCTTTTAACTTTCACCACTTAATTCTAGAAATTGTATATATTTTCTTTCTATTGATCCTATGTTTGAGGCGTATATCCAACACTACTACATTAGTGAAATATCTAAGAAACAATAATACCATCCGTTCATGAATTTGAAATTTCATATGTATATAGATATTTTAAGGAGAGAATGCCCACTAACCTATAATCATTCAAACATAATCCAAACTTGTCATCAAGTTAATTATTTTTCATTTTTAGTGTAATGCCCTACAACAAATGGCCATTTGCAGGCCTTAACTTTGATTATTTTCAGAGCCCTCAAAGGCATGATCAAAACCCTTTAGTTACTTCTACTAAGTAGGCACAATAGAGACATACCGATGAGCCAAATTTATCCAATATCATGTCAAGAACATCAACGTGTTCCAACCATTGCATTGAATCCATATAGTTGGAATGCATATTTTCATCAGCTCCAGTTAATCGAACTAGTACCTGCTTCACAGGGCCACATCAGAACTAGCTGAAAGAATATAGAAAAGCAAAGAGTTTTCTGTAGAGTTAATAAAACCAAGAACCACTGACCTCCATTATTGATGTGATACCAATGAGGTCAACAAGTTGACCAATTATCTCTATATGGTTCTATACAATAGAAAAAAATTCATTAATATGCAGCTACATATGGAAGTGTTGACAGAAAGAACGCACTCATAAGTAATGGGGTGAAAGTTTTGGGAAAAAGAATGAACTACAACATGTACATCAACATTCACTTCATGGTTCTCAATAGTTACTAAACAACTACAGATGTTGATCCCAAGCCTATCTAAAAAAGGTTGAAGGTTGCGCTAGGCATAGGAAAATAAAGTTTGTCTAAACATATAACTATAGATAGTTGTGGTTGATGATGATGAATTACCAAGAGTGTAAAAATGATTTCTCTACGTTGTCGACTTACATCGTACTCAACTCTAAGGCATCATTTACACTGGCACGAGATAGAAGTATCATGTCCTTGATATATATTATTCGCAAATGATACTGTACTAATCAATAAGATCAAAAAGGTAAAATTTGAATTATTAGAGAAATCAAAGGTACTTGCAACAAAAATGAAATAAAAGAGACATAGTTTGAATACTAACAAAAGAAATGAGAAAATAGTTAAAATGAATGGATATGGAATTCCAATAGAAGCTTCAGATATTGACGAACAGTTATTAATGGAATAGGTTGTTGAAATCAAGAGGGATTTTTGCAATCTTGTATGATCATAGAGAGGCCTTTAAGCTAACAGAAAATTAATACAAAACTGTGGTGGTACGAGCCATCAAACTTTGTGGATTAGAACATGGGAGTGTTTGCACAGTTAGAGAAATTGAATTCATAAGATTAATGATGTAAGAGACATATGGAAACAAGTTAATATAATAAAAAGTGATTTAAGAGTTGAATGTGCAAGCGATATAACATTTAGAGTTCAAAGGAAGGCAAGATCTACATAGCTGAACCAAGAATAGTCAGAACTAATGCAACTTGATAATGATGACTATTTTTCAATATAATTTCAATATAACCATAAAACAGAGTAATAAATTAACAATAGTATAACAGAATTTTTATAATTGATGATGATTCACAGACCTGAATATATTTGATGAATGGAGCTGTCTTCCTAATCATCAGGCATATTACGACCTTGCCAAACAACAGAGATATTAGCATTTAACAGATGGTAGACAGAGGAAAAAAAAAAGAGAGAGAACAAAATAATGCAAAAAGTTATGTCATAATATGCCAACTGACTCAATCAAAAAGAAAGCTGAATTTTACCTTACTGAAATAACCAGCAAGCAACGTATTGTGCACATGATCTGGCTTGATGAAGGAGAACAACAAATCCATCAGCTGCAAAAGAGAACAGAAAAGGCCAATAGATGTGATGATAAAGATGAATAATGATAGTAATGTTATCAAAAAAAAGAGAGAAGAAGAAAAGAAATCAATGGAAGTATCACCTCTACATCCTCAACTAAAGATCTCAAAATTATATCAACCTCACAAGTGAATATCTCACTTGCAATAAAAGGAAGCCTGCAATAAAGACAAAACTCAACAAAATATGTAAGAGGTAGAAACATTTAACAGTCACTAAAGACATACAAATGTCTCACTTGAGAATGTGTTTCTTATCAGCATCCATAGAAGGCTCCTCTACAATATAAAGGAGTAACTTCTCCACTTGGGCCTTCTCTCTCAAACTGAAAACATAAATATATTAGGAAAAAAACTAACATGAGGAAACCAAAAAAATAAAAGAGATCACACATTGACTTGCAGATTTAGTAACAAAGAAATATGAATAAAACAGAGTAATTATTTGCTCGATGTATGGGACTAATTGACTATGTGTCGGGACAAAGTGATTGCTACATAGAGAATAGTCATAGGAAGAATAATTATGTGCTCAATGTCATATGAAGAATAATTATGTGCTCAACATCATAGGAAGAATAATTAAATATATGCCCGTTTAAATCTACTCCAAGGATATTTTTTCAGTTAAAAGGTATACCACAAAAAATTTCAACTAGGTTCCTCTAAAATAACCCGTGTGATTTGATCGCTCAGCTACTTAAAGGGCATGAACATTTAAAATATTTAGTATCGCATGTCCTAAAATCAACTTTAGCACGACAAACCGATCTCCATATCTTTTTACTTTGAAAGGCATATCCTTATATAAGAAAATACCTAGTCCATTTTTTTTTTACTTTTCCTACATGCAAAATTTTAATTTTTAACTTTCCTTATTAGGTTTATTTTTAACATTCAAATTATTATCCATGTGCCAATTTACAGTGTAATAATATACAGCTAGTCAACTCTACTATGAAACTATCTAATGGATAAAGACGGTTGAAATACACAAGTATAATGAGAGTTCTGTTAATTTTTGTGAGCATTTCCTTCCTCAGAAGATATCGCATAGAGTTCACTTTGGTGATATGAAATAATAAAAAGTTTGAAGTTCCTCTGCATCTAATTATTACAAATTATGAACAAAGGAGACAGGAGTAAATCTTCCAAGTTGATCATACATCAAGAAATCAACTAAAGATTGTAACTATTACAAATTTATAAGGCGGGTATTCAGTGCTTTGCACTCTTGGATTATCTCATCCTCATCAAGAAGTTCATCTAGAGTAAAATTTTCTTTCTCCAAAATAGAATCCACCTGAAATAATTTAAGAAATTACTGAAGGAAGATATGTAATGCATGCAAGCAGATGTGTGATATTCTTGGAAAGAATAAAAAAAATTGTCATCAAACTAGAATCAACAACAATTTGAACCTGTACAGAAGTTGATTAATGAATACACATGAAAAAAAAAAAACATTAGAAAAAGAGGGAAAATAAGTATATACAATACAACAAAAAGTTATGCATATGGTGCAAAAAGCTGAACTTAAACATTTAAAAACGTGTTCATTATCAAGTAAATAAGAAGTTACTGATAGGGTATAAAAAAGTCAAACTGATATTTTCAGACTTGCTTATTCTCAAGCTTGTGGAAGTCAAGCTAGATCTAATTGGAGATTAAACATTATGTCCATGCTTTGTTGACAAATAGTGCCATGATTGCTCAGTTCATGAACAATGTCGATACTCATGGGCAGCTCGGTGCACGAAGCTCCCGCTATGTGGGGTCCCGGGGAAGGATCCATTGTAATGTCGATACTCATGGATACTAAAAAATTAAGCAAATTATGTTTATGTATGTCAAATTTAGTAATTGGAAAAGATTTAAGGTTGTTCATCATTTGAGACAAACATAAATGACCATTTAGCAAACCAAATACCAAGCTTGTTCAAGAAATTCTAGTTCATTTGGAATGAATATGGCTTGCAACTAAAGACACAAAACCACCACTGTTGGTAAAAAAAATATCAAGGGAAAGTTATGAGCAAGTAAGTCAATGAACAAGAATTTCTCAAGATAATCTCATATATATGTAAATAGAATAAATCTAGTTGACTAGATCAGAGACAAACAAATATGTCGAAGCCAAATATTTAAAGACCAGTTGGTCTACATCAGATATATGTGGATAAACTATATAAAGTTTCAAACTTGCATATGTTGGAGGAAAGTCCCTATTAACCACTAAGAAACAAGATCAATTTTTATGCCTTCATCATCTTTTCAGCCTGTGGTATGATGTTTTTTGTTATATTGACAGGAACAGTTTCCACCAAAACAAAAACCATAAGTCTTGTGCTCCCTAATTCGGGCAGTGAATGAATGTTTACATTGAAAGAAACAGTTTCCAGCAAAACAAAAACCAATGTCTTGTACTCCCTAATTCGAGCAGGTGAATGGATGTTTACATTGAAAGAAACAGTTTCCACCAAAACAAAACAAGAAAAATGATGCCTTGTACTCCCTAATTCGAACAGGTGAATGGTTGTTTAAATTGACAGAAGCAATTTCCACCAAAACAAAACAAGAAAAGTGATGTTTTGAACTTCCTAATTCGAATAGGTGAATGGTTGTTTAAATTGACAGAAACCATTTCTAACAAAACAAAAACCAATGTCTTGTAATTCCTATTTCAAGCAGGTGAATGGAAATTATGGCAGGAGTTTGGATTGCCAAACAAATGCTACTGCCATTAGTCATTACCAGCTTAAATCAATTAGATTAGAAATCTAGACTCTCTAGAACTGAAAAGGGGAAATTTAAATTTGCATGAAACGTGGAAATACAATCATCCTCCCCACATTCACCAGTTCACCCTCTCTAGCGTTCTTGTATGTCTCTGGTGTTTGAATAAGGACACTATTACAGGAGCGAACTCAGCAATCCAGTCATTCACTTCACGAAACAGATTAACAAATAGGCACATAATTACAGAGCCAACAGGGCAATCCAGTTATTCACTTCAAAAAATGAATAAGTAAATTTCTACTCTCGCTTGATCACCTAATTATGTGATCAATTTTTTTATTTCTTTCAAACAATCTTAAAACTAACTTGTGGATAACGAACTATATCAGTTGTTGGCTTCATTTCATCGAATTCTCAGATTCGTAATTTCTAAGAAACAAAATGCAAATCCCTTATTTCAAATAGCTGGTCCAATGGGCAGAACAAAACGGTAATAACACGCACAAAAAAAAAACAAAAAACAAAAAAAAAACATACATGAGAAGACCAAAACCTACCGGCGATGAATGACTAAATGTGCTCATGCGCCAGAACATCTTGACGGCTCCCGACGGAAAGATCCCGATAGCAATCCGACGCCCAGACTTCCAGATCTAGGGTTCCCAATACCCAGCGCCGTTCTACCAATTCGCTCCCGGATCACGGAGAAACCACAAGCAAGCCTTTTTTTATAAAGAAAAAAAAAACACAACCCGAATTCCTCGATCTTAACGCCGCCAAACAGCTCTGCCAGATGACCTCCCAGATTAAAGTGAACGGATAAATCAATACGAAGGAGGAAGAAAATGGGATCGGATTGGAGAGGAGCTTGGAGAAGGAAGCGAGGGTGGCAGAGAAGGGAGACGATACGAAGCGTCGTTCCCGTCGCGGAGTGCTTCGGCGTAGAAGGCGATAAAAAATGGAAATCAAAAAACAAAATTATTCGTGGGGAGGAATTTGTAACAGCAGATCGGTTGTTCTCGTTTATTTTGTTTTTTTTTTATTTGAAAAAAGGAAGAAAAAAATTATTATATGTGCCTATTTGTTTAATCGTTTAATTCGATTATTCACAAGTCAAACTCCAATGGAATTTTATTTATAATTTATACAATTTTAATTTAAAAATACTCAAATTAAAATTCAAATTTAAATCATTTTAAATTATAATCTGATTTTGTTTGAATCAAGATTCAAAACCACTCGTACCAAAATTTGAACTCGAATTTCATTTCCAACCGACTTGAGCAAAAACTATTTATATTTTCAAATTTTAAATTGAATTTCACATATATTTATTAATTCTCAAACTCAAATATCAATATTTTCAACTAAATTTTATTCTTTTGCACCCCTAATTGCTAAATTTAATTTTGTTTCCTAATTATCTCTTTAAAAGTATAAAAGGGTATCCGTGACCTCAAATTCACACTACAATAATTTTACCATCATAAAGAGAATAGTATTATGCTCTCAATTTACTTATTTGAGTTTATAGTCCATAAAAAAATCATATTACAATTAAATATGAGTTTAATAAAATTACAATACATAATAGTGCTTGTATAACACATAGCTTGAGGGTGATTTAACAATTTTTGTACCAAACCAACATCAAAGTAAGAACATGCACTTAAACTGACCATGTTTCTTCAAAATTACCATGTTATTTAAAGGTAACAACTCTCACAAAAGATCACCCTCTCAAGTTTAACAACCACAAAAGAGGGGCGAGTGATTCTCTGGTTTTATAGGTCTTTGTACATCAGGGACAGATCGCTAATTATAGGTACATTGCACAAAGGAGCCCAAGTTACATTATTGTGTTGGGAACTACCGAATTGTAATGCTCGCCGAGGCCATAAGCATGTCGATGATATGATAACATTATGCTACGGTTGCCTACTTCACTTCCAATCTCAGACTTGTATTCTTTCCCCATTTCCACATCTGGAAAAGAACCTGAGTATATGACGATATGTTTCTTGAGGCAATGTACAAGAGCACCGAGCTCAAGTTGTCCTCCCCAGGCAGCTGTTGACTCTACTTCTACACAGTACTTGTCGAATCTTTCCAAGGGTGAGATGTCTGATTCTACCTCGATCTTACTCTCTGATAGGAAAAACGGTAGAAAATCTGGCGTGTGGTTTCTCATGTACTTAGCAGTCATTTTGCGAAGCTCCTGGAAACTGTAGGGTGATATACCATTAGAGTATAGTGAGAGCTGGTTTTCGACAGCTCTATAGAGACAGTGGCCGTCTGGTTTTATCTCATTGATTGTCAGACCCAGTGGCTCCAACTTCCTCTCCAGCTTCTCGTTTTCAATCATGCGATCGCTAATCATGTTGCTTTGCTCTTCCTGTATCCTCTGCTCTCTTGCAGCTTCTTCTTGCGCTCTTTTTACTCTTCTCCTTGTTCCTTTGTTGGGTTTTGCCGGGTCACCATGGGGAACAACATTAAAGCCAGCAATGGCCTTGACCAAATTATCTACATTAGCTTTCTCAGCGCTTTCACTTGTCGTATAACCCAGCAATGTAAGTTCTCGCACATGTTTAGCTTTTAATTGAGTTTGAAGTTGAGATATCTCTTCTTCCACTTGCTTCCTTTTAGCTTTCTGCTCGGCTTTACTTCCTTTAGCAGCAGCCTTTTTAAGATTCATTTCCTTGTCATGGAGCTTGGCAATCTCTTGCCTGTAAATACAGACACAAAATGTTGATATGATTGAAGAAATGGAAAAAGTGGAACCGAGGAAAAGAATTGAACAAAACCAAGCGTTGGATTACTAAATTTCCCTGGTCAATTTCTGTGCGAAAGACATGCATCGCCATAGAAACTGATACATTTAACAAATGTAACAAAAAGACAGCCAGCTGAAGAAGATGCACTAATAAGATCAGTGAAACAATGGAACTCAAGAAACAATAATGGATTCGAATTTGCACTCAAATGGTGCGAGTATCATCAAGTTTGATAGATACCATAAAAAATAATCCATGGAAACTGCAAATATTGTCTGGAAACCTAAACACCCTAAACTGATCATGATATTATAAAGCCACAGCATTATTTTCCATATTCATCTAGATTTTCCACTCTAGATCTACCAGTTTCCCAGTTTGTAACCACTCAGAAGAACTACTTTTGAGATCTAAATGCTTAAATCATATCCAGGTTCAACCAAAAAACAAGTTATGAGATGTTAATCATCTTTTTCCATGTAAAGGTATTCACAATTCACCTCTAGTTATGGAAGAAACTAAATTAGTTTCCTTTTCCACTCACATCCTATGTAAACTATGATATAGAATGAGTTTTGATATATGCTTGCATAGAACTTAGTCCCCAAATGGTTGGAACAAACACTAGTTGATAATGATGATGATCCTTATATAGAAATGGAGGTTAATCATCTGCCCTCAAGTTAGATGGGATATAGTTTGTACCTATTTATTGACTTGCATCCAGTTCCTTCCAGTTTTTACCGTTCCAAATAAACAGATGTAAGGATGTATGTTTAGTTGCACACCCATTGCATGCATTCTTTCCAAGATAATATATCATCTGTTATGATTGTAACTACATAACAAGATGCCTATTATCAGATGTTAAGTTCCACTAATCTTTCAAAAAATGACCAAGTGGCAATCAAATGCCTCCTAAATAAAATCCAAGAAGTTGGCGATGCAAATTTTGTCCTTGCAAATTGATTTTAAAAATTGGAAATGGATGGCTAGCAACTATTTCTAAGTGAATCGCATGGTATCATCAAGGAACACTGTTCAATCACCAAGACAGAGAATGTAATGGACTGAGACCAATGTCCAGTCTGTACAAGATTAAGACAGTAGAGATCAATCCAAGACCTTTTGGATTGGTGAGGAACTTCGATGGATTTGATTGAATAATTAATATTGCACAGTAAACAACACACAAGCCTTCATAAAAGGATAAAATATAGATTTGGGGGTTTCGTCCAATCAATAGCCAAACTCAACCAAGTAACAATCAGTATAAAGGAAAATCGTCTTCCTTCAATATTCTATATCTGATTCCGCGATGCAGGAAATCCGGAGACAACAAAAAGGTGGGAAAAGTTAAACAAACAGCGAATAAAAAACGCATTTTGAAGATAACAAAGAAAGAAAAAAAAACTGAGGTTTGAGTGCTACTACCGGTGCCTCAAGAGCATCTCTTCGCGTGTCTCCTGTGGTCCTTCCCTGGAAGCGCTTCCCTCCGCTTCTTCAGCCATCTCCATCATCGATGCAGAAATCGGAGAGGAAGAGAGGCGGTGTGGCGCGATTCCTCAGAGAGCAATACACGAGTGAAGAAGGCTCGAGGCGACGTCGCCGGAGCAAAACATCGACTTCGACGGCGGAGATACAAACGGCCGGGAGTAGCTTTCTGTTTAGGGTTTGCCTATGCTTCTTGTATCGACTTTAAAAAAAAAACATTATTATTATTTAATGTCAAATTTATTTATCGGCTTTTTAACGAAGCAGTAAGATGGTAATTATCAAATCACTTAGGATACTATATAACAATCAATGATGTACTTAAAGAAAAAAATTCAAATAAAAATTTAAAAATAGACATATAAAGTGATAGGACCTACAAAAAATGAAATGGGGTTATGACTTTATGTGTCTAGCTTTTCCTTAAATTTTTTTCCTTGAGCATATCATTTTTCCTTTATAAATTACCAAAACACATAACCTAACGATTTTATCCTCCCCATGTATCCCTTATGACGGCGGCATGATTCTGAACCAAATGGCGTATCTAAACCACGCTCGTTTTCTTCACAATGTCCATACGAATCAAAATCATCTCCCGATAACCTTTTTTCCTAGCGGAAAATGAAATCTAAATCTAAACCTTTTTCCGACTGTCTATGGTGTGTTTCCTATTGTTTTCAACTGCAACTCAATGAAGATAAACGGTCATCTCCTCCGGGATCACTGAAGTCCTAACCGGTGAAACACAACTTTGTCTATGTTTCTAACGGTCTGTGTTAGTTTCAAGTTTACTACTGGGCTGAAACTCAATTATCTTCTTTTGTCGTTAAGTGCTTAAATCTTTCGGCAGAGTGAAACATTTTTAAATCCGAAGTGTCGCACTTTGATTTGATGTAAATTACTATCCAATCAATCCTAAAACTTTCGATATAGACTCACTACTCAAAATAGAAAAACTCCAAAGCACTAATAATATTTAAAATGAAGTTTTTCACTCTTAGAGACATATATATTTTCTTCTACTAAGTTTTAGATATCTTTTTTGCTATTTAGACTATAAAGTTAAATTTTATAGATGTTTTTTCTATCCGTGTTAACACTTTATCTTATGTAACTAATATAGTGTTTTTTATCTAAAATTTAATTGTTTCTAAAAGGAAAAATATGAAAAGGTAGTATAATAAAACTTATATTATGACTGATCTTGTGGTAATGTAGGGTCCGCCTTGTAAAGGATTATCGCCACGTCGGAGTTCAGAGTCAAGGCGGTCAACACCCCGAGAGTTCATCCGATCGGACGGGCAGGTCGCCCGATCGGACCGAGGAGTAGCCACTGACATTTTTACAGCTCGGCCAAGTACCGAGCTTCCGACGCTCAAAAGGCTTTCTCAAGTATGGGCAACTACACGTCGAACGGCTATCTCGCTCGGCTCCAAAGCAGGGTAGCCATGACAGTGGAAGGTTGGCCGAGCGGCTCTCTCGCTCGGCCCCAGGAAGCAGGTATACGCCGAGCGGCTCCCCCGCTCGGCCAGTATCAGGCAAAAGGCAGGTATACGTCGAGCGATCATCCCGCTCAGCCCACTAGCAGATAAAAAAAGGATCGACCGCTATCTTCTTAGAGAATCGTGCCACCGACAGATGACATGGTTGGCGGCATGGTCAGGCAAAGAATCGTATGGCAAAAACTTCCACTGTCTTGTCAGGATATGCTCGGACTGTTGAGATATGGTGTCAGATATACTTTTCTGACACATCTCATCAAGGAAAGCTTTGAGATACGTACACGCCTCGAGGAGCATGCACGCGCGCACTCCAGGAGTCCTATATAATACCCCAAAGCTTCGACGGAGGTATGTTCACTTCTACTGTAGCTACAGTTACGCTGCCACTTCCGTTTCTTTGCTTGCTTGCTTGATACTTTCGCCAGAGATATGACTTGAGCGTCGGAGGGTCATCGCCAGGGAACCCCTCCCTGGCTTGGTACTAACAACTTGTGGTTGCAGGCTTAGCGCGTCGGAGGTCCATGCACGGTTAACAGGAGCACCACATCCCAGCGTCCATCACCTCGACTCTCGGACAGGATAAATGATATTTCCATTTCCTCCCCGTAATTGTGTTTTTTAAAAATTCACAATCTTAATATATTTTTTTGTTCGCAATACGATTAATTGTTTATTATATCAATGCAGAGACATCTAATTTTTGATGAAACACTCTCAATTATGATGCAGACTATGGAATCACAATCAAAGAACCCCAAATGTAAGCGTTACTCCAAATATAAATATGAGTACCGACAATATGACACATTCAACTTTCTCCGAGGATGAATTCTTAGCAAATGATATGTAACATTCATTAGATGAGTCAATCAACTTTAACGAATATAGCAACATTGAAGAATAGTTTCCATTAGCTGAAGCTGCATATGTAATGAACACAAACTTCTTCTAATTCAAATTGAAGAACTAGATGACTATGTTGAAGAATTTTGTGTTGGTCAAGTAATGACCAACTCAATTTCAATAGTACTGCCATAAATTTATATCAATTATTGTTATAGGTTTACACAACCCCAAAATATTTTTTAAAATGTACTTACTAAGTTGCTATGAAAAAGCATTCACATACATTATAAAAGACACTAGGAAGAACAAAGTTCAAGCAATATGCGATGGAGAAAATTATACATGAACAATAATTACAAGGGGATATTGCGTTCATGGTTATAAAATATTTAGAGCGTCACCAGTGCGGTGTTAGCATGGTAACAGTTGATCATCCTGCATTCACATATTCATTTATAGCATCTTAGATTGGAAATCAT
This sequence comes from Zingiber zerumbet, assembly GCA_037833815.1. Lineage (NCBI taxonomy): Eukaryota > Viridiplantae > Streptophyta > Magnoliopsida > Zingiberales > Zingiberaceae > Zingiber > Zingiber zerumbet. The sequence continues at coordinate 11,880 of JBBMJZ010407822.1, forward strand.
TTTACGGCATTAGAAGATTATAGACCGATTAACATTCAGAAGGAGATGAAATCACGATTTAGAGTGAAAATTATTGGTGCAGTTAAGTACCAATAATCAAACTTAAGTTTTGATAAATAACAAAATGTTAAAATTAGGTGTTATGTTTATCTAACCTTTTACTAAGTGTATAGGATTAAAAGGTTTAAGACCTGACACTAGACTGAAGTTTAGGTAGATTGATACCTGGCAGGAAGCCAAGTTGGGTCCTTGGGACTTGACATCTGGCTGAAGTCCCGGTAAATTGATATCTGGCAGGAAGCCCAGCTGGGTCCTCGAGACCTGACAACTGATTGAAGTTTAAATGGGACATCTGGTAGAAAGACTTGGTGGGTCAATGAAGTCAAGTAAAGTCTGCAACTGGTAAGTGAAGGTAAGTCACTGGAGAAGAGAAATCCGGTGAGGACGAGTGCCGGTGGGACTATAGGCACAATCTAGCTTAAAGCTATTTTGGATGTTTAAACTGAGACTATGATTAAATCCTGGTATTGGAAAAACATAATCTAATTAATAATCATTTTATTTTAACTGTACTAACTTTGTTTTGCAGGTTTTATTTTATGGATTAATGCTTTTTTGCATGGTTAAGATGCAAAATTGAAGCTTAAATGAACACTGTCTGAGGCGTCTCAGTTCACACTAGAGGCACCCTAGATGGCTGAGGGCGCCTCCGCACTGATAAGCGAAGATCATAATTCAATGTTGGAGGCGGCTCAGCTGGAAACCAAGGCACCTTAGTTCATACT
>JBBMJZ010407829.1:0-12664 GCA_037833815.1 Zingiber zerumbet
TAAACCAAGTCGCCCGCAAGCACGAGGCCCACGAGCTGGGGATTTGCACCCCCCCCTGCGCGCAATGACCACGTGTGTCGCGCCCGGTTTATGGATTTCCGGCTCGAACCCTCCGAAACCACCTGATTTGGGCTTGGCCCGCGCATGCGTGTAGGTCCCCTTAACTTTGCTAAGCTAGGATGGAAGGGTTCCATATATAAGGACTTCCAAACTTCTTAGCTTATCAATGTGGGACTAAACAAAAGGAATTGAATTAAAACTCAACACTTTATGGCACACACCTTGACTTTTTAGAGATTTCATCCCCAGCTACATCCCCTAGATGCCTTTGTTCCATAAGAAAAATGACCCCCAACCTCCTCATGTATCAACTTCTTATTCACAATTAAATCCTCTCCTCTATCTTTGATATCAAGATTATGTAGATCCAACACATTCTCCTCCACATTTTCCAGAATATGAAAAGAGTTTTCAATAGCAAGACCACCCCCGACCCAACCTTTGGCGCTAAAACAAATTTTTCCTTTGGAATTCATGCTTTCTTACCTACTCCAGTTTTCACAATTTAGCCCACAGATATGATGATATATTGATGTTAAGTAGCTTCATATCCAAAGTTCAATTAGGGGTATAGATGTCTTTCAAAGCGTTTGTTTTTGTTCTTTATTTGATTTGAGTATAGAAATTGACGTATTCTGATCCAATTTGAATTAAATTCCCGTCTTCGAAGTTCTTGAACTTTTCATTTTAATTTTAAGTTTTAGGGAGTTTTTTTTATCCTCAACCCACGGGCCAACCCATGTGGGTCACAGGGCAACCGCGGGTAAGTGACCCAACTGAGTCAGCCCACCTGGACCCATTTTTAAATGGATTAATACAATTTCAACCTAATTTACTTAAATTAATTTAAGTAACGGACTCTCGTTCATAAAAAAAATTAATTTAATTTTTTATATCGTATATTAAACTGATAAGCATACTTGATCTTAGTCAAAAGGTCAATAAAGGTATGTTTTTTAATATTGCCGACCCATGGTATTTATAGATTTACAGTGTTGTCAATCCTAAGATATGATACTAAAAAAATTCATGGGCATATTTTTTATATAAAAAATAATTAGAAAAAAGTACTAATAAAACTTTAAATTATTTTTAGTGTAAAAAACGTTATTAACATAATTTTATTTTAAGTTTCATCAAAATTAATTATTAAATGATCCAGATTCTTAATTAAATAGTAAAACAAATAACTAAAAAAAATTACTAATAAATTTTAAAATTATTTTTAGCATAAAAAGAAAAAATATATTAATTTTAAGAAACAACGCAGATTCTTAATTAAATAGTCGATAATAATATATTTTGTTGCAAGCAATAAAATTATTAATTTAAAAATAAAATTGCTCATTACTACAAACCATTTTTTATCGAAAAAAAATAACAATAAACACTCCATGTTTGAGTTCTATCGAGGTCTTTCTCTCTCTTCTTCAAAATCGTCTCCTTTTCTAGTTTCTGTCGTCTTCTACCTCAAAATTCCTCTCTTCTTCCCACAAATCCTCTAGTGTTTCTGATTTCACCTGATCTGTTCGCTCTATCGATTTCGAAGTTCATTTGAAGCTAGGGATTTCTGGTAGGATTTTGTTCCCGGTAGCTTTGATGATTTCTGCAGGAAGCGGTGACAGAGAGAGGACATGAACAATTCGATGGTGGGCGGAGGCTTGCTCCCTGTCTCGGTCGCTGGGATCTTTGATGTCGATCCCGCCGTCAATCACCACCCCCATCTCCATCCCGGACTCGGCCCCGGCAGCCAGATGGCCTCCCTCTTTGCGCCTTCCTCGGCCGGCGCGGCCACCAGCGACGACGAGGACCATTTCCACGCCAGCGACGAGAACGGCCACGATCCTCGCTATCCGCCTGATTCCGGAACTGGCGGAGGCAAAAAGGTATCGCCTTGGCACCGTATGAAGTGGACTGACGAGGTCGTGCGGCTGCTCATCTCGGTGGTGGCGTACGTTGGCGATCACGACGATGGCGCCGCGGACGCGTTCGAGGTGTCCGCTGCCGCCAGGAAGAAGCACGGAGCCTCCGTCCAGAAAAAGGGCAAGTGGAAGACGGTTTCGAAGTTGATGCTGGAGAAGGGCTGCTACGTCTCCCCTCAACAGTGCGAGGACAAGTTCAATGACCTCAACAAGAGATACAAGCGGCTGAACGAGATCCTCGGCAGGGGAACTTCCTGTCAGGTCGTCGAGAACCCACACCTTCTGGATTCGATGCCTCACATATCTCCCAAAGCCAAGGACGATGTGAGAAAGATCTTAAGCTCGAAGCACCTCTTCTACCAGGAGATGTGCGCATATCACAACGGCCAGAGGATACCCAATTGCCATGATGTTGATTTGCAAGCTAGCCAAGTAGCCAAAGTTCCTCCTACGAGGGATAGTAGACCTCACCTCGACGTCGAGGATGAAGATGAGGAGGACAAGGATGAAGACAGTGATGAAAGAAGTGAGGAAATTGGCAACTGGGGGTTGGAGAGGTTCATGCTTGAAATCGATGCTGTGCTTCATGACACAACTAGATCACCATGGGAGTTGAGGGAGTGGTTCAAGAAACGTGCTTTGATGCTTGAGGAGGAGAGGATAGAGATCGAGGCTGAAGCACTGGAACTGGAGAAGAAACATTTCAAGTGGCAGAGATTTCGTAGCAAGAAGGACAGGGAGCTCGAGAGGCTGAGGCTGGAGAATGAGAGATTGAAATTGGAGAATGAGCATATGATATTGCAGGTGAGGATGAAGGAGTTGGAGCTTGGCACGGGGAACTTTGCCAAGCCATTGAGCTCTTCTCATCCTATTGTGAATCCAGTGAACTAGCAATGCCACAATAAAGAAGATACTCCTCTTCACTACTACTACTACCTTGCTAGTGTTTTCCCCCTTGTTGAGTCTTCTGGTTAGGAAGATATTGTTAAGGAAAGTTGTTTCCATCTTTGTTATAGTATTAGTGCAGTTTGTTCTTGTCTCATTGTAATGAATTTTGTTCTTCATTTCTTCATATGCATCGAGATCTCATACAAGAAAGAATCAGTTCCATGTCTAGTGAAATCTGTTAAGAGTGTCTTGAATTGCCTGAGTTTTCGGTTTTATTAGCCTGTAGATTGTTTGATTATCAGCTATTGTTTCTTTTAGTTGAAATTGACATAGCATAATGCCTCGCATAGTTGCTATGCTTGGAACGATAAGGGAGTTGGTTAGAGAAGATAGTATCAGAAATAGTTAAGCCAAGTTAAATGGAGAGTCAGGGTTAGTTTGGTGCATCGGATTTAGTTCGGTTGAACTGCCGGTGGTTCGACCAAAGTAGGTTGGTTTTAGATAGAAGGTGAACAGATTGACTGATATGAATAGGTGTAGGGTGAACTACTTAAAGTTAGGTTGCAAGGTTTGGTAGAGTGGTTTGAGTTAAGTGGGTGTTAAGGTTTGGTAGAGTGTTTTTAAGGCGGGGAGTTCAATTATGGACAAGGCTAGAGGAGCTCTAATTCTAAGGAAATTCGGTCGAGTTATAGGTTGAGAGTGATTTTTTCTTTCAAATTGAATTCAAGTCTCGATAAGTTTGTAGAAAAATTATCTTATCAGACCTACTTCACTTTTAACACCACCCCGATTATTCTTTCGCTTAGGCTAATTCCGGCGGAAAAGTTACTCCTGTGATCTCAAACTCTTAGCTCAAACTACATCAAAACCACAAGACTTGCTTGATAGTTTAGGTCTTCCTTCATAGGTCCTAGAATGAGCATATTCAATGGAGTGTTACCATATGGTAAAACTTTATCTATGAACATTAGTGTATCTCAACGATAAGTTTTAACCGCTAAGGTCACATATTAAGCTCTGCTTAGTTTATGCATGATAATATTGAATAATCCTTGAGATAGTTTACACATGACAAATGCGCAATAATTCTTGAGATCAATAAGTATCTGTACAAGTCCTACAAGGACCTACTAAGAAACACCAATTTCAGTTCCAATTTGAACTTCATTTGAGAAATGAGCAAAATATTCTTATAGATAACTTGAATGGGGCAAAAATCAAGCTGGTTACAATCCTAAAGCAAGCGGAAATGAGATCTTGGTGTTCTATGATTGTAAGGAAGCCTTCTTGACCATCTGGCTCCGTTATATGCATTCAACCATCTCGCAAAGTATTGAGTCGTTTCAGTCTCTCGTCGAGAACAGCCATGACTGCTGGTTCTTGTTTTTTCCTTTCCTTTGTGATTGTGTTGGTAGTCATAGAACCAATCTTTTCAAAAGCTACCTGAAAAATGAACATAGTTAATAAGATAGGATAGTGTTCTCATGTGGATAATCAAGTCGTAGACTAGCGCTTAGCGCAAGCAATGCCAATGGAATTGTTGTGCAGGTAGTAAATCTAATCTCATCTAACTTTGGTCATAGTACAACGAGACACGAGTGGATCACAAGCATTAGAGTTAGGAGCCATTTTGGGCCATGACAATCATATTGTGACAATTAATGTGGTAAAAATAGAACCCTACTTTAAGTTTTCAACGCTAATCCGATCGTTAAAAACAAAAGCAAAATTATTCCGAACGAAAACAAATGTCGAAAATGAACCGACAATTTATTTCTTGAAATTATCAATTCATTCCTCCTATAAATGTATATTCAAGTTATTCATAAATACACATTAAGTTCTCTACTTCATATCAAGGAATTTGGACAAAGATGGAAGGCTAGCAAGAAAAATTAATTACCATCAACAATTCATCAGGGTTGTATTGATGATGTGTTGTTGTTTGAAGCATATCTATTACTTCCCCGATTTGACGAGCACGTAATAGTTCTTCCTCCTCCATCTGGAACCAGATCAATCGGGTTAACACAAGATTAAAAAAAAAAGAAGATATTTCTTGATATTTTCTGTGCACTACTACTAGGAAACAAAATTCAATTACTTTCTCTCTAAATCAGGGTTTGTAGAATTTGAAGTGAGTTTCACCCAAGATTCACCAGCTTATAAGTACATGAAGTACCTTAAAGATGGCGAGAGCAACATGAAAAAGAACCTTCGCTCCCTCATTAAACAGGACATCCCAGACCCTCAGAGTTGTCTGAAAAAAACCAAGATAATTCCTGAGTATTTGACAAAAAACTAAGACAATAATACACTATGCGTATTACAAACGTCCAGAACCAGCAAAGTAGTAGAGTGAACTCAATGCCTACTGGTTATAAGCATTTGACAACAGATTACTAACTGTAAAAAGAAGATTTTTTATGAAGAAATTTGGTTAAAGATAAAAATGCAAAATTATATATTGAATTTCTCATACATTGATGAGAGTAGGAGAACATGGTCCGATGATGATCAATCACGCCAGTCATTTTCTGAAGATAATTTGTTCCACGTCTACTTAGAAATTAGCTTGAATTATATAGTTACCTCAGAAGGTAAGCTTTTAGCAAAGAGGCATAGGAACCATTCTGTGGCTACAAGAGAGACATCAAATTTCATAGCTTCCAAATGAGCAGCAATCCTGAATTTATAGAAAAAACAAATCATCAAAGCCTGTAAATTCAAGTAACCTGGACTAGAGGTTGGATAAAAACCTCGGGCACTTTTTTGCAAGAAGATCTTTAAACACTCTCTGCTCTACATGACATCCAGAAAGGTTATCGGTATAACAGTCACTGACCAACACATTTTCCAATAGGACAGCAAGCATCCAAAAAGCATCTTCCTCAGTTTTCATTACTAGCAGAAGTAGGGCAGCTACATAATTTAGTCCCTGAGAAATCAGCTAAGTTTTTAGAAGCGACAGGGGAATTGTGAAACATTTTAAAGTTTTGGGACAAAAGTAAGCTCAAGGTACCTGGCAATAACCAACATCAGAATCCCGAAATGAATACCCAACAAGGACTCGCCTAAGAGATGCCTGACCTTCAGGGCTGTCCAACCATGGATGAGAGGGGAAAGTTCGTGGAAGATCCTGCATATAGTCCATTATTTATCAACTTATTAGTGCAAATGAACACATCCACCAAAACATCCTTAATCTGGATGTTGTTCTTTCAAATGAAGGACTGGTTAAAATTTCAATATTATGCTTTGGCAGTGTGAAAATGATGAGTTCCAGCTGAAATACTAACTCAATGATATGTGAGCTCATTGAGATGCCGTGTCAAAAGGCCTTTTGTTCCATGTATCAGTTAGAAAACTTTATTGACAGAAACAAGCAGGATACTGATCACATAGAAGGATAATGATTGGTAGATCGAAGGAGGAAGGAAGGGTTTTCAAAGAAACTGGTGCTAGAAATTTCATTGTATCATAAGTGGTGTCCATGATGGAAGAAACACAGATATGATAGATTAATAGAAGTGACAGCATATGCATATTGCAAATAAAATCTGAACACAATATAACGGGAAGTTTCTTATATTATTGTGTCTTATATTACTGTGGGCTAAACTTTTGTGTTTCTTTAACATCATTCTAAATGGCAAAGGGGATAGTCCAGGAACTGGCAAATAGATATAATATCCACACAAGACAACATGCAAGAATCTGAACCACTGTGCTCAAAGATAAGTTCACCCACTCACATGATCAATTTGCTTCGTAGCAGGTGTGACTTTTCCTTCTGTAGCCTTGGTGAGATCATCGTAGTAACTCTCGGGCACTGTGGATCTCTTCTTCTCAGCCCCAGAGACTGCAAGCCATACGTTTGGCCTCAGCGTTGGTGGAATTCCCTTCCTGACAAGATTCTTCAATGTGATTGTGTTGGTAAGCTTTGACAACTTCAGCGAGACGACACTCATCCGCCCATCATTTGTTTGCAGGTACCAGTCTGCACCTTTGCTTGCCTCAAGATCGATCCAAACCCGGCTCTGATCCCTTACCCTCTCCCTCACCTCATTGAGGACATTGACATCGTCGATGTTCCCCTCAACTGTGAACCCGTACATGTCTTCAAATTTGACAGAGAAAGTTGCTTTCTTCTTGGGGAGTGAGGTGGTGATGGCACTCGGCCTCGGATTGGAAATGGCCCAGGTTATCCAATAAGCTCTTCTTCGAGGGACAACCCCATTGGGTTCTTCTCTTTGCGCTAGGGTTCCGAACATTCTGTCTCCAGTGATTTCCAAAGAATGGCAGCGATTCCTTTAAAATATCATATCCCTCGAATCAGAGTATAAAAAATGACAAAAAAAACTTTTTTTATTCTGTTTGAAAGCCACATTACCTGTGCCTAAGAAGGATTTGTTCATCTACGAGACGAAACTTCGCTTTTAGAGACAGAAAATGCTGAAAAGTTGGGATTTTCTGCTGTAGCGTTCATCGATAAAATGGTTTCATAACAATCCAGGATCACCGTTCCTCTCAAGCATCAAATCGCCTTTTAGGATACTGGTTTAGTTGAGCAAGTAGGTCAAACTGTTCCTAAACATCAAAAAGAAGAAGACATCGACGGAGCGAAGAAGAACGGATGTGGGCTACCTGAAGCAGGTCGGCCATTTTCGGAATGGCAAGAAGAAAAACAAAAATCAAGAGTTGAGAAAGCCTCCGATCTCAAGCTTCCACAAACCTCCTCTTCTGGAGACCAGATTGAAACTCTCCTCCTTTCCGTCTTTACCTCTCTAAAGCGAGAGAAGAAGCCCCTCGAAGAGTCCCTGAGACGTTACCGTAGTCGTGTCCTCCGCTAGCGCAGCAAAGAAGGAGCTTCCTCCTCGAGTGATGGATCTTCAAATGGAGGAGGGGAAGAAGAACATCGAAGGCTGATTCAAACGCGGTGACGGTGAAGATGATGTTTGATCGTTCGTATGAAGTCGGGAAGAAAAGGCGATGATAACGTGGAGCGGCGATCCAAGCTTGGACTTTGGATTCCAAAAGTGAAAGTACGAAAATACCCTTTATTATTTTATTGTATAATGTAGTACGAAAAAAGAATTGGTTCCAAAATCGAAAAACAAAGTGGTGGCCACGTAGAAAGAGGGCAATTTCGTAAATTGAATGAGAAGGTCAACGATAAATTACCGGCTTGACCAGATTAAAAAAATAGACCGGAACGCACTAAGTCAACGCAATAAAAATTTTTTAAAAATATATTTCACGATCCATAATTTATTAACTTGGGATGAATCCATTTACAATTGCTTTGTTTTGGCACTTGAGGAGGAGTGCGAACAAATCGAGCTTGTTCGTGAGTTTTTTAAACTGATTTAATAATTATTTAATTCGTATTTAAAATTATGGAATTCGAGTTGAATTTGTTAGTGAAATCTTTTTTTATCAAGGTTGATTAGGTTGATTCAAGCTTGAGTTTCAATATTTAGACAATATGTGTAAATAGAAAGTTAAATAGGTCAAGGTTACTGGAAATTTGACTGGCAAAATCCTAACTAGAGCTTAAGCAAATGGAAGTCTTAGCGGAACTAGACAAACCTAGTTGGGACATAAATTAAGTCTAAGGTGGATTAGCTAGGAGTTAAACATTTGACACAAGGGAAGTCCTAGTAGGACTAGACAAACCTAGTTGAGAACTAGGTTAAGTCCAAGGTAGATTAATTGGGAGCTAAACACTTGATATGAGAGAAGTCCTAATTGGGAACTAGGCAACGGAAAGTCCAAGTTCATCAAGGGTTAATCAGACACTTAGTAAAGAAGTCCTTGCATATCAAGGTTGATTGTGGCAATGAAAAGTTCCAACAAGTCAGGGAAGACTTCAAGTTAGGGAAAGGAACCCTAAAACTAGGTTTAGGGGATTAGGGTTTGGCAAACAATTAGTCCAAAGCATATCGATCAGGTGATCAATCTTATGACACTTTGAGAGCTAGAGGGGGTGATTAGCTTCAATTGCTTCATTGATGATGATTTACAGCGGAAAACTCCAAATAATACTAACACTCTTGATTTTACTTGACATCCACCTTCTTAAGATGTCTAATTCAAGGGTCTACTCTCCTTACTCATAGTACAATATGAAAACCTCCTTCTAGGAGGTGGAGAAGCCTCGTATAAGAAAATACGAGAAATATAACAAGAAATGCAAGAAGAATAAGGTAATAAATATAACAATGAACAACCTTTGCTCTTGATCTCGTGTTGTTATGGATTACCTCTTGATACTTGGAAAGTGCAGTAACACTTGACTTGTCTCTAATAAACTTCAAGAACTGGCGATGAAGAGAGGAGAAGCAAATATGTTGATGTGAATCTTCAAACGCCTTTATATCTCATGGATTAGAGTTTCCAATCGATTGACTTTACCCCTCAATTGATTGTCACGTCAGATCCAAACAAATATAGTTGTCCAAACAATACAACAACTCTTTTCTTCTTCAGTTAATCGATTAACTGGATTCGTAAAGGTTCAATCGATCACCTAATCAATTATAAAGCCCACTATGCATTCACGACTTCCTCCTCTTAATCAATCAGCTGATTGATCAAGAATCCACTATTGGCACAAACTTCTTTTCCCAATCAATTACCTAATGGATTGGAATTGGCCTAATCGATTACCTAATAGATCCGAGCTCTTTCTATTTGACTGAACCAACACAATTGAGGTTTAGGTTTTCTTATCATTTGGGCTTTTGAAATTGGGATCTTCCTTCAACTTAATTTCCCTCAAACATATAGAAATTGAACTAAATCATGATTGGATCAAACCGGTCTTCCTCCTCTCAATTGTTGTCTTCCTCAATTTCTGTAAAATAAAATATAATAAAATAATATCCAAAATGCTCCTAAAATGTACAGGAATTAAAATGAAAACTAACAAATATCGAAATTCATGAAACACACTAAAAACATATTTTTTTTGATACATAAGAGGATAAAAATACCGATTTATAATAATAAAATCAAGTGTCCAAATGTCGATTATCAGTGTCTTAGGTACTCAATAGGGATAACTTCCCTCAATACCTTTTTAACGACCTTCTTAGGTTTCTTAGAAGCCTTACCCACACTAGTCTCATCTAGGTCAACTCTATAGATACCTTCCCTTGTGACATTTTTAATGACTTTCTTAGGCTTCTTAGAAGCCTTAGCTATGTTGATCTTCTCAAAGTTAACTCTAAGGATAACTTCCCTTATAACCTTGGATTGACTTCTAAATTTAGGGTTAGTTCCATAGCTATATGAAACTCTATGGTATGAGGGCATATTCTCCTTAGCTTTTAGTTTGTATCTCAAACCTCTTTTGTCATTGAATAACTCTTGTTCTTCTAAACCTAGGTTTTGCTTCTTAGGCCTTTGGACACTAGTTGTCATTTCTTAAGCATCTTCTCTAATTTATTAAACTTTGATCTTAAGACTTGATTTTCTATCATTAAATTCTCAAATTTAGATTTTCCATTATTTCCTTGGACACTTGCCCTTTTAGACACATATTTAACTTGGTTCGATTTCTTACCTAAACCATTATCTACCTTTCTAACTTTAGGTACGGTAGTTCTAATATGAAATGACTTGTAATTATCCTTAGGTGTTTTATATTTTTTATTTTTATGATAAATAGCATTAAAATGATTAAAACTATTTCTACTATGTTTTTTATTATTATTTAAAGAAATACCATTAACTAATGCCCATTTTGAGCTTCCTATCTTGTTAGGTCTTCCCTTTGGATATTGATTTCGATAATGCCCCTTTTAGTTACACATGAAGCACACAATGTGCTCATTGCCTTTGCGTATACCGAGTAAGGCCTCCTTTGGCTTCTCATTGGCCTCACATCTCTTTATTTTCTCCTCATTCCATTTCTTCTTCTTAAGGAGCTTTCCTTTTGAATCTGTTTAGAGTTTCAAATCCCTTCATTAGAGAAAACCATTGCTTTATGTTCATTATAAAAAAAAATTTCAACCCTTGATTTCCAAATGTCGAAGCTTCTAATTTCGAATGGTGGAGGTACTCGGATATCATATTTGAATCCATCTTGACACTCCATTTTTGAGCTTAAGCTCTTGAATGATAATTCTTGACTTGTTTAAATTAGGGCTTTAAGCTTTAAACTTCTTATTCCTCTAGCTCGTTGTTATCTTGGCGATTAGTCCAATGAAATTGATCTTGCTCTGATACCACTTATTAGAACACTTTGGGAGCTAGAGGGGGTGATTAGCTCCAATCGCTTCGTTGATGATGATTTGTAGCAGAAAACTCAAGCAATGCTAATACTCTTGATTTTGCCTGGTATTCACCTCCTTGAGGTGACTAATCTAAGGGTCAACTCTCCTCACTCATAATACACTATGAAAATCTTCTTCTAGGAGGCGGACAAGCCTCATATAAGCAAATATGAGAAATACAACAAGAAATGCAACAAGAACAAGGAAATAAATATAATAATAAGCGACCTTTGTTCTTGATTTCTTGTTATTGTGGATTGACTCTTGATACTTAAAAAGTGCAACAACACTTGTCTCCAAAAAGCTTAAAGAACTGACGATGAAGAGAGGAGAAACAAATATGTTGATTTGAATCTTTGAACACCTTTGTATCCTATAGATTAGGGTTCCCAATCGATTGACCTTACCTTTAATAGATTGCCATGTTAGATCCAAACAAATCCAGCCTTCCAAACCTTGCAACATCTCTTTTCTTTTTCTCTTAATCGATTAATTAGCTTCAATCGATCACTTAATAGATTACAAATGCCCACTGTACGTTCACGACTTCCTCATCTTAATTGATCAACTGATCAATCAAGAACCCATTGTTTGTCACAAACTTCTTCTCCCTAATCGATTGGAATTGGCCTGATCGATTTCCGAATCAATCATGATTGGCACAACTCTTGATCGATTACCTAATCGATCCAGAACCTTTTTGTTTCAAGAACAAATGCTCCCAATCAATCAATTGATCGATTGGTATTAGCCCAATCGATTGCCTAATGATTGCCCAACCTTAACTTTCTTAACCCAAGTTTAGGGTTCCCTTGCCCAGCATCCGGTCAACCATAACCTGTTGAGACTTCTTCACCAAGTATTCGGTCAACCTTTTGACCTACTTGGGTTTTCCATCTCATGTCAACTTCCCGTTGGACTTCCAATCACCAAGTGTAGTCCTCCTTAACTCATTTGGATTTTTTTTTTCCTTGCCTAACTATAGTTATGACTTTTTTTCTTACAAACATGTAGTCCTCGTTGACCCATTTAGACTTCCCTTTACTAACGTGTGATCCTCCTTAACTCACTTAGACTTTTCTTTACCTAACCACAGTTAGGACTTTCTTTGCCAACATACAGTCCTCCTTGACTCATTTGGATTTTCCTTTGCCTAACTGCAATTAGGACTTTCTTTGCCAACGTGTGGTCCTCCTTGACCCACTTAGACTTTCCATTATCTAATCGCAGTTAGGACTTACCTTGCTTAACCTCCAGTTAGGACTTTGCATTTACCTAACCTCCAGTTAGGACTTTATATTTACCTAACCTCCAGTTAAGAATTTGTCTTTGCTTAACTTCTAGTTAGGACTTTACCTTTGCCCAATTCTCGAGTTAGGACTTTGTCAGTCAAATATCCCGTCCTCCAAGACATACTTGACTTTTCTCTCACATAATATCATCAAGTATCTGATCAACCTTGACCTACTTATCCTCTTTCAGATATTTTCCAAATATATTGTCAAAATATTG